>PVLD010008691.1:0-81664 GCA_004027595.1 Dinomys branickii
TCATCACAAATCCTTGTAAGGGTTCTTGGTCCCTAAAGTAAGGTTTCCCATTCACTGCAAAAAGCAAACCTGTAAAAACATATCGAATCAGTCTTTCTTTAAAACACGGATTAAGACTATACTTCAAACATGTGCATACACATTATATAAACAAACAATATATTTACCATCAACCTGGGTCCTACAACTGGCAACAAGACGAAAATAAAATACTTAAGAAATGTTTCCTCCTGAGTAACAAGATCAGGAGCAAATAGGTTAGACGACAAAACTCCTTGTAACAGGAAAATTGGGAATTGGAAAGTCTGCTCCTCTTAGGAAGCCAGCAGAAATCATGGCTACATAATTACTGATAGATACATAAGATAACGATAACATAAAGGCGTCTGCATCACAGACATCCTAAATAGGAACTGGGAGACGTCAGGATGTTTAGGCCAATCCTTTGATCAGATCTTTTGAAAAATACCTAACACCTGCCTTGACTGTATGGCATAAATATATACGCAAAAAAGTAAGTGACTTCACTTAAAATAGAAGAATCTGATTTTAAATGACTCCAATTTGAAAACGTAAAATGTATATTTCAGACTACCAGATGTATTTTTCTCTAAATAGAAGAAATTATGTTATGATTGTACTCTGTAATAAAGCTATATCTCTTACTGGAGAATTAGTCACATTTTGTTTAAATAAATAATCCAGATGTTTGAACATTTCATTTTCAAAGAATTAACACATCAAAAACTCCATGACATTAAATGGAACAGTGGTAGAGCACTTGCCTACATGCATAAGGTACGTGGCTTGATCCCCAGCTACGTATAATATATATATATATATATATATATATATATATATATATATCACATACATCCGTAAACTAGTGTTGAAAATATTTTCATATTTCTTTTTCATTCATGTTTAAGGATTACAGACTTTCTAAAAGTACAACACAGGGTTAAAAAACCAACACTATAAACATCAGTTACTGTTGTAGAATATTACAGGGAGTACTGTGTCTGCTCTGAGTCTGTTTTCTGCGAGAATTCTCATCTCCCCTGCCTCTGCTCATTTTGTGCTTAGTTTGGGACACTCGACTCAAACATCCTTTTAAACAATAGAACCATCCTTATGAGTTAATTATTTAAATTAGAGGCAAAACCAAGCTGATAATTTCTCTGTCATTCACCTTAATGAAAATCTCTTATTACCTATTCTTTGAGGAAGCCAAAGTTGCTCCGTATCCCATCACCTGAGCCTTTTATTTCATGCCCTAAATAAATGCGACTTACTAGCATAAAAATGGAACAGTCATAATGATGACTATGAAGAGTAAGAGCCGTTAATAAAAGTGTGGTGTGCTGTTCATTATATTTATATATCGGGTGTTCATATATATATGGTGTCAGGAATTGAACTCAGGACCTTGTGCTTGCCAAGCAAGGTGCTGGGCCGCTGAGCTATATCCCTGGGCCAAAATGTATATTTAAAGTATATATTAATTTTTTATTTTAAGTTGTTCAGCATTTATTGTTCAGAGAAATGCTGTTACATTGTAAAATGAATTACACATATCTGGCTTTATAAGTCTGACATTTTTCTCAAATTTCCTTTGAAATCCCTTAAAGTCAAGAAAATCTATTTGAGAATGAGATTTTGCTGGTTAGTTGTTTCTCCTGATATTTAGATGAAAATCTCACTTATTTTACATATTTGTCTGATGTCAGATTGAACCCAGTGTTGCATCTTATCCTGTTCTATCCTGAAACAAGTTCCTAGAAGGTCACTAAGTTGTCCTGGCAGAACTAAAATTTATAAACCTCCTGCTTCAGCCTCCTAGAGTGCTTGGATTACAGGAATCACTGTGCCTGGTTAAAAAAAGAAGTATTTTGGATGCTGATTTTATCATATGTGTGTGTGTGTGTGTGTGTGTGTGTGTATATATATATACACACACATACATACATATACATATACATATACATATACATATATATATATCCTGCTGATTATGTATAAAACAATATTATTTCATAGTAGAGCAGATTATTGTAGTCAAGGAAAATAAAAATGAATGGGAGTACTTTTAAACCGAATACAAACAGCTATTAAATCTTGTTTGAGTCCTCACTGTTTTTATACAAGGAACGGTGGCACTTGAGTTGAAAATGCTTTGCAATGTGCTAACATTGTTAGATACCTTAAGACCTGACATATAAGACATCCTCAACCACTTAAGAAAAAGTTTAAAATGTACATTAAAATAAGGCAAAAACAGAACCACAAGAAATGAAGTACCTGGTACATATGAAATTGCAAACACATTTCTTCCAAACGCTGCATGCTTAATCTCTCTCACAAATTTTTTGGTGTCAGTTTTAAAGCACTGGATCCGACCATGTTCCCTGTCCGCCACACACAATTGGCCCAAATGAGGCACAAGGGCCAGACTGTGCGGGACACTGAACTGGCCTGGTTTAGGATTGCCCCCGGATGTCCCTGCCGAACAAAGGAAAGTCTCAGACACATAGTCTACAACAGCATTCAGAGTCGGACTCTGGTTCTGCAGTTTTCCCAATATCATGATAGGAAATCATTTCTTACATGGAACCAGGGGACAAACAAAAGTAAAGCGGTTTATAAGTTTATTCCATAGTATCTCTTACCCACAAATATGTTACAGGTTTTCCATTTGGACAAGTTTGTGGTGAAAGCATGCTTTTTCTTGTATGAGACCTGTGTTCACATGTGCCTGTGTATGTGTATGTGTGTGTGTGTGTTACTGGTATATGTGTGACTAAGCCAACTGGATGTATATAGTAGACCTATTTTTTTTATTCCCACTGTAGAGGACACTTATATCCTAAACAATGTGAGAAGTGGCCAATATCTGGCTTCTGGTGACAGAGGCTGAGAGCTGAAATTAGTGGTTAAGAGTCTTATTGGGTACCTTCTCCCCACTGTGTGACGAACTCTCCACTTGGTGAAAACTGCACAATTCGGCTGTTGCAGTAACCATCAGACACATAGATGGCTCCGGTGCCTGGATCCACAGCCACGTCAGTGGGCTGGCAAAAGTGATTTTGATCACTTCCCGGCTGCATGCTCCTTCCCAGGATTAGGAGAGGCCTTTTACTGTTTGGGTCCAGTTTGAACACCTTAAAAAGAATAGAAAGCCTTATCTACCTTTTTGTGGTTATTAGCACCCTTCTCCCATTTGCAGAAGCAACTACACTATCAGCTCCGAGGCATGAAAAACCAAAATGCATTTTAGAACTGCATGGGGCCCTAGAATGCATCTGGTCCGAACCCTTCTCTTAGCAAATAAGCTTATAGAGGTTAAATGGTTTGCTCAAGGTTACCTAGCTAAGAAGTAGTGATCACAGACTGGTATATAGATACCCTATTCCACCTAACTCCACACTTACTCTTGGTTATTTCTTAGCTAATAGAAAATCTTTTTGCCTTCAAGAAGGAGGTTAAGAGGACCCTTGGAGATACTCTAGCCCTGCTCCAAGGCTGGCCCTAAGCTTGTTGCCAGCCCAAGGGAAAAAGAATGACTTAATATTTCACATATTAACTTTTTCTAGCATTGAATTCTAAAAGAAAAATCTTTTTTCCGGGACCGGGGATCGAACTCAGGGCCTTAGTGCTTAGCGGCAAGCACTTACCCCACTGAGCTGTACCTCCAGCCCTAAAAGAAAAATCTTAAGCATGGATTGGCAGGGACTGACTATCTGTATCTTGCAAATTCACCGTGAAATCCCTACCTCGTGATAAAATGCGGTGGTATTAGGAAGCGGGCTTCCGGGAGGTAAGGAGGACATAAAGTCAGGGCTCCATGAACATGGTTAGTTCTGCTGTAAGCAGTGGCACAAGAATCTGCTTTCATTCTTTCTTTCCATCATGGGGATGAGTGCAGTGAAAACCTGGGGATCGGAAACCCTGAGAAGGGCCCTCGGCAGAACCCACCCAAGCCGCTACCCCGATCTCAGACTTCCGACGACAGAGCTGTGAGAAACAACTTCCTGTTGCTTATAAGCCACTTCTGTCTACAAGCAGAAGCAAAACAGGACTGTTCTATTTCTCGTTGTAAATTTAACGGGTCATGAAAAAGAGTCCAACATATTTAGAGCATTAGGAAAACTTAACCCCCTTATCTTCCATTTGAATACTGCCAAGTGGGAGGATTACCTGGTGAAGAGCCACATCTGTGACCCAGTAATTTCCATCTTTATCTACACTCAGGCCGTGTGGCAAGTAAAACCTGCAAAATAAAAATGATTGTTTCATGATGTATCTATTCCCCAAGCACACACAACAGTAATTTCCTTCTAATTCATCTGTAAAGGCAATATAACTTCATAAATTATTAAGTGTCTATTGTATCATTATAGAAAAAAACAAAATTAACTGTCAAACGAGAATACCTGTTATAACAGAGACCTCCTCAGAAAAAGTATAACATTTAATCCCATGAAAATCTAGAAATAAAGCTTAATGTATATCACAAATATTATAGTATATACCACAAATATTAACATTTTAGAAATATGTACAAAAGAAATACCAAAAGGTTTCAATAGTATAAATAATTAAAGTATGCTTTAAAGAAATCCAGCGTTAGTGTAAAATATTAAATATATGACTTAGAAACTTTCCAAGTGCCTCCCAAAACAATAAAACACAGGGCTGTGATCATTCTGGCAAATTGAAGCGGAGGGCTGGGTGCTCATCAGAGAAAGGTAATGCATGTAGCAAATCCCCCTGGGTGATCTGCATGATAGAATTATGAGCTAATGTAGACGGAGGCCACAGGTTTAAGGAACCTGTACATCATTAATCAACCCTGGTGCAGTGTATTCAGGTGGTTCTGGTCAAATGACATCTGACAATACAAAAGCCTCATCTGTCAGCTTCTCGCCTTCACACGGGGCTGGCACCACAGACTTTCTGCCACCACATTAGTGGAAAGCACTAATGTGTTTTCCACAGGTATGACATGTGTACACATCCTCGAAGCAGAGACACAGAATGCTCCAAACAGTTAAACACATAAACCAGAATTTACTCTTCAAAACATGTTGAAAAACCCCTCACTTTTTTATTACAGCTTTTCTCTAAGTGCAGAATGGACAACTAAAGAATATGAAGTTTAAAAGTGAAGACGACTCTGACAATTCCTGCTTTTCAACTCAGTACATTCAGTAATGAGCAGAAGTATTTGGTGACTGAAAGTGAAGGTTATTTGATTCGCTTCCAACACTGACACTCACGGTGGCCAAGCTGACTTTGCTGTGCTTGCGGCTGCTTTCTCTCCTAACCCCTTTCTGGGATATGGATGCCTCTGCTGGATACAGCTCCAAACAGACAGGTTCACCACAGAACGACAGAGTTGGTGCGAGAGTCTGGCTTCTGACTTATCATCTGAGTGCACTATTTTAAAAATCTAAGCCCCATTATTGCCATCGCCACCAGCAGCTGCTTCCAAAGCAATGGCTCCCTGCCTTTCCAAGGAGCTGGCCTTGTCGGTGCCTGAGCAGATGGAGCGGGGTATAGTTCTTGAAGCTGCCAGGTCACAATGGCTGAGGACACTCTGCGAGCAGGTGTCCCTTTCTTTCGAGAACCATGAAAATCAGCCAACGTTTTGTTTTGGCTGCCAAATGCCATCTAGGAAATAAGACCAAATAGCAAGCGGCTTCGAAGCCAATTTACATATGCATGCTAAGGAAAGCTGGAAATGCCATGTGTTTAGCCTTCATTTCAGATGGAGAGAAACTCTTTTACCTGAGTGATTACTAGATGAATTCAGTATGTAGCCCTTCTGCTGAAGAATTTTTTTTAAATCAGATCGAACTGACTAGCAGCTCAGTTCATTCACTGTGGGTGTCAATGGCTCTTTCATGGTTGACTACTTATTAGAATAGCCATATTGGCTGTACCTCAGATGAAATTAGAACTTAATCTTTTAAAATTATAAATAAAAAATTATATATATATGGTACAATGTGATGTGATGATACATACATACAATGAATACTGATGAAATCAAGTTAATTATCATACTCATAACCTCAAATACTTTTTGTGGTGAGAATGTTTGAAACTTATTTTCAACAATTTTGAAACGAGCAAAGGATGTGCATAGCAATTTCTCAAAAGATGACACACATGGCCCATGGCTGTCTGAACATAATTTTTTTAAGGTTCATAAATAATTATTATTTTTTTGGTACTAGAAATTGAACTCAGGACCTTGTGCTTGCTGGGCAGGTGCTGCACCACTGAGATATACCTCAGCCTTACCAATTATTCTAATATTTAATTCAGAGTTAGAACCACTTATCTAAAAGTGAAAGGTGGAATAGTCAAATTAGTTTCTTGCTTTCTTAAAAGGGTAGTTGCATGGTGTACTTTTTCAAGACTCAGTGATAAACTTTACACCCAATACATGTAATACAAGTGTTCATATAAGTGGTGTAACTCACAGGTTTTTCCCGCTGGACTGGAGCACTGCAGCATTATTTGGATCTATAACTAGAATGGTATCTTCTTCAATTGGTCCAAGTCCTCTTTGTTGGTAAACAAACTTGCTGTCAAAGGAGCTACATAAAATACATTAAAATGGGAAACAGTCAGAAAATCCAGATGACATTAGAACCTAATATTTTAAAATTATAAATAAAAATTGTCATTATATATGCATCTATAGGATATATGTGATCGTGTAAACTTGAGAGGCATAGTCTCCTCACTTGAGGTTCTCAATTTAGCTCCCAAACATAGCCTGAGATACATGTGACTTTCTGCTCTCTTTTTTGTTCCAATATATCTCAATGGATATTAGGGCTCTCCACAGAGCTTCTGCATGGGCTTTTCTGGAAAATTCAGCACCAGATCCACTGGTCTACAATGTTCATTTTCCTAAGAAGCCCAGCTGGTTCACGTGCATAGTAGAGTTTGAAAAATATGGACCTAGAACTTCTAAAGTAGCTAAAAGTTTTTAAAACTCTTCAAATTTTATAATTCAATAGATATTTTCTTTAAAATTAGGAAAAGAAAGTCTGACTTATTTTAACATTCCCTCTAACGAGAATGATGCTGGAACAGGGATGATCCAAAGCACACACCCGTGTTTTCCATAGGTGTAACGTGCACACATCCTCGAAGCAGAGACACAGAATGCTCCAGACAGTTAAACACATAAACCAGAACTTACTCTTAAAAACATGTTGAAAAACCCCTCACTTTTTATTACAGCTTTTCTCTAAGTGCAGAATGGACAACTAAAGAATATGAAGTTTAAAAGTGAAGATGACAACAACAATTTCTGCTTTTCAACTCAGTACATTTTAGATTGCAAAGTATTAAGTATATATATTTTATTTTATTTTATTTTATTTTTTAATTTTTTATTTTTTGCGGTACTGGGGATTGAACTCAGGACCCTGCGCTTGCTAGGCAAGCGCTTATTCCACTGAGCTATATCCCCAGCCCAAGTATATATATTTTAAATTTGTGTTCCTGTCTCAAGAAGTAAACATAGCAATACGTTCCTTAAATTGACAGTTATTACAGATATTTTGCTTATTTCCATTCCTGCTTGAGAAATTACAGTAGTCCTTCTTCTCCTTGCAGCGTATGTTTCAAGACCTTAGAGGACACCTAAAACCACAGACAGAACCTAACTCTATCTATCCCCTTCCCTCTTCCTAGAACACTGCATTAGTCAGCTTTCTGTTGCTGTGATCAATGACCCAAGAAAAAATCATTTAGAGGAGGAAAGATTTATTTTGGCTCCTGGTTTCAGAGGGTGCAGTCAGGTGGTTCCAAGGCAGGAACATGATGGGCGAAGGCAGGGTAGAAACATCTGTTTGATTCATGGCACCCAGGAAGGAGAGAACAGGCAAAAATCAGGGAAGAAGGGGACTGGCACCACAGGCAGTTGCCAAATTCACATCCCCATGAGCCACGCAGACACACCCCAAGTATACATCTCTAATCTGCTAGGCATCTCTCAAGTCAATGACAATGACAATAAAAATTAACTATCACACTTACATATCTATGTAATGTTTCAGGCATAAGTTAGGTAAAGTAAGAAATTAACAACTTTACTAATAAAAAATTATACTGCAGAAGGGCTCCTTTATCCCCCATCGCCTCGGCTCCCTAGTGTAAGAAACTGAAAGAATAAATAAATCCGAAAGGTAATAGATAGTGTGAACGGGAAAGAAACTGCTAGGGGAAGGAGAAAAGAAAGAAGGAGGGGGAAATTGTATCTATATAATTACATATTATTATATAGATACAATTTCCCCCTCCTTCTTTCTTTTATACATTATGTACATTATATAGCTAAGATAACTGTACTACTAATTTCTAGTTCATTGAAAGAAATGGTGTTTATATGGTTTGAACAATCTTACATGCTTATATCTCGTAATCTGAACAACTACTTTGAAGATAACAATATGCAATATAACAACCATTGTTGATTTCCTATCATTTTGTTTTGAAATTCTGTATTGTTTTCAATGTTGTCTTTCTTATTTTTTATTCTCTTTAAAATAAAAAAGTTCAAAAAATTATACTGTAACAAAATTGGCAGCATCTCTAGTCTTGAGCTTTTGGGACATTGTTAAGTCAAATAGGGTGACAGGAACAAGGCACTGTGAAACATCGAGCCAGCCCAGAGATGCCTCCTAAGTGAATACTGGACAGTAGTGGGTGTGCTGGACAAAGGGGTGAATCACATCCCAGGAAGCCTGGAGGGAGATTTTATCATGCTACACAAGACACTACACAATTTAAGATGTGTGATTTATTGCTGGAATTTCTATTTTTTTATTTTTTATTTTTTATTTTATTATTTTTTTTTTCTTTTTTTCTTTTTTTTTTTTTTTTGGCGGTACTGGGGATCAAACTCAGGACCCTGTGCTTGCTAGGCAGGCGCTTATTCCACTGAGCTATATCCCCAGCCCTAGAATTTCTGATTTAAAATTTTCACACTGTGGTTGGCTGCAAGTAACTGGAGTCATGCAGAGTGAAAGCACAGAAGAAGGGGAGTTGCTGTGTATGTTCATGAGATGCATGGCCGAGACAAGCAACAAATAACCAACTTATATTTTCAAAAAACTGCACTGGATGATCAGACAGTTGAGTACAAGGATACATAAAAATAAGTACATAAATATGTATATTTTCCAGTCAGATAATTTCAACGAATGATCATCAAATATTTCTGTAAAACAGGATTTCCTTTACACCATCAGGAAAATCTGTGAAAAATTATTGATATTTTGTAGTTCCACTGGATAAATAAAAGAAGAACCTGAATAACATTAAATATCTATTGAGATATATTTATAATTTGGAAAGGTGACATCTCTTCAACCTGAAATGCAGCCATTGATCAGTTAGTTGATATTTTTATGGAACTTATATAGAATTCCAGTAAGGGGACAAAAAATGTAAATTACTTTCTCTGGCCAATAAAAATATTCATCACACTATTATCTCAGCCTCTTAAATATTAGTCTTCAGGGTGTACTTTTCCTGAAAGATAACAATAAGTCCCCGAAGGGGTTCTTATTAATGATGCATTCAGCTGAGCACAAAATATTGACTCAGCTTTGTCAACCTAAAACTTAAGTAAAACTGTTTACATATGCTACTTTGTGCAGCTAAAACCACACAGTGGTATCTAGAAGAAATATATAAATTTATGAAATGGAAGTAGATCTGGCAAAACAGATCTAAAATATTGATGGAATCTTTATTAAATTGACACATCAAATTTTGTTAGAAAGCAATGTCGGGACATGGAAGATACTAGTAAATTACGGGTGACTGGGACAAGGCAAACACGCAGCCACTCACTGTTGCCACTATAAGCACCAAGGAATTTTTCTGTATTTGAAACTATTTGGAATCTGTTATTTATTTAACACATCCTAAGTATTTCTCTGTAAAACAAGGGTGCTGGATTAACCATCATCTGTTTTTTCAGCTTCACTATGATATTAGATAACTAAATTTCAGCACATCGAGAAAGCATGTTCTAAGTTTCACATTTATGTGTGATAGAATGAAGACTTTCTATCTCCCCACTGGGTATCAGACTTTGCACCTCAGAGGCTTGGCAAGTATCCTAGTACTGAACTACATCTCCAGCAATCTTTTAAATTTTTATTTTTATTTTGCTTCATTGCCCAGGTTGTGGTCAAACCTACAATTCTCCTGCCTCAGCCTCCTGAGTAGCTGGAATTACGGGCATGCCACCACCATGCCTGGTCATTAGCTCTTCTAAGGTTTAAGTTTTATATTCCTCATTATTCACAAACTTTTCAGTACTTTGTACAGGCATAATAGATACCTATGTAATGTGTAAATTATGCTTTCTTTAATTATTTGGAATTATAACCTTTTCCCTGTTATTAAAGGGAAATTTTCAGTGAAATAATTGTAGACTCACATGTAGCTTTAAGAAACACCATACAGATCTTCTGTATGTACTTTACCCAGTTTCTCTGAATGGTAGCCTTTTGCAAAACTGCATACAATAACACAGGATATCAATCTTGATGAAACCCAGTGTTCACATGTATATTTCCCTTTCCTTTCATATCTTAAAAATTTCCCTTGATTCATAGTTTTGTGTGGCCATGGAATATGCTCATACATTACTTTGCGACTTCACTCCTCCCTAAGATTTAGTAATATAGAAAATTACCAAACCCTCACAACTCTTACTAAATTCCATCCCTTTGTTTTGTAAACAGAGTTTTCAGTCATGTTGACAGCTACTAATTGTGGCAGCCCAGTGGAGCGCTGTATACCCTCAAACCCACATCATATTAGACCTTCGCACATTTAATGTTCCACTTCCTCCAAAGAATGATAAAATACAAGGAAGCGAGATATATTTACCTGCTGCTGGCCTTCTAGCAATTCTGTGCCCTTTCTCTGTCTTGTTCTTAAATATTCACCATCAATCCTAAATATCTGCTCAAATTGTTTTAGACAAAAAGAGTCATCACTCCTACAAATTATGGAGAGTGATAAAGCGGAAAGGGGATTCTCACCCTCTCCAGGAACATGCAAGTAACTTCTACAGCTCAAACCGTTTCTCATAGCTCCAGTGTTTTTCTCCAGACACCCAAATATTTAAAAATATAAGTATTACATACTGGCAGGTGTGTAGGATCAGAGTCACTGACTTAAAGGTCTAGGCTTGGATTTCAAGAAGAAAAGCAAAAACCAAAAATAAAACAAAACAAAAAAACCTGTCACACAAGAGTTAAATTATTTGGGCCCACAGTTCTGTGCCAGGCAGTTCCAAGGAAATCATTGCAATTGATGAACAGGTAAGTGAAGAACACTCTTTACTAGTGGTACTGTTCTGCTTTGCTCACAAATGTGGAAAAAAATGTATCCAGTAATTGATGTTTTGCTGTCACAAACAGTTTGCATGTGGGCATGCGCCCCTACAGTCTAGCTATTTTAATGTTTTAGTGGTGATGATAGGGAATAAATGGACCTAATTTGAGGCTCACCAGATTTTATTTCATTATCTACTGTTTGGTCTTTTAACAGTACGTTGTAAAATAGTAAAATTAATGAAAATAAAATAAAAAAGCAAATATATTAGACTTTTATCATCACAAGATGTATCCACTGGAAATATCAGATTTCTCAACTTACCAAGATACATATTTTCTAGTATGTTGCTATAATGTAACAATTAAACATTTGCATTTTTAAATTTGCCAGCCCAAATTACACTCATGTCATCTTTATATAAAAAGGGCATTTTGCCTGTTGCATAAAACTAGCCACTGTCCATATGTATATGATTATACACATTATTATTACTCTTCCCCTGTGTCTTCTAAGGGTCTCAGTGAATAAGCAAGTTTTGAATATACTGATTAGAAGCTATTTGTTTAGCTACATTCCCTAAAATCAAAGAAAAGAATGACAAAATGGAAGCAATATAACAAAATTCAGAAAGAAGACACTATTAATGCCATTTAAATATATTAATGTATGTTAGCAACAAAAATGACAGATAAGAAAATGCAGAATTCTTAAGAAGAATATAACTTTCAAGGAATTAATCACAGCTTAATAGGCCTGACCCTGTCATTTAAAATCTTTGTGATGCCCTTTAACAGATGCCTATATGTTTAAGCTGGCAATATCAAGGGACATTTAGACACTAAATTGATTGCTGTCTGGCCCTGATCCTTTCATTTGGGATGGCTGGACTTTCTGGAACTGATGGCTAGTCCCTGGTACTGCGCAGGGCAAATAATAAAAGTAGTAGATTTTTTTTCTTAAATGAGAACCACCCCACAAACACACATGCACGTACACACGCACCAAACCCGCCAAAGAAAGCAGTGTAAAGAAGGTAACCCTTGAGCAGTTCACAAATGGATGTCACATTGTAGAGCTCGATACACCGTTGCTATAGCAAACTGCTTATTTCGTTTGCTAAAGCAGCTACCCCACATTATAAGCTGCAGAGAGGTCTTTATTTCAACCACATTTAACTTTTTACAGGATATAATAACACCCTGCACATTTCACGCAGTGCCTGGAGCACTGATGATTTCTGTTTGCTTCTCTGAAAAAGCACTCAGCTGAAAAGACCGCCCTGAGGCCTATGGGCTGGAATTCATCCATTCTTTATTTTAGCAGTTTGAATTCCCCATTAATGATTTTGCACATTAGCAGCTAATCAAACAGTTTAAATAAGGCTGAGAAGAAATGCTCTGCTATATTCACACACACACACACACGCACGCACACACACACACACACACACACACACACACAGAGCTAGACTAAGGAGAAAATCAACTTTGGTGCCATCAATCAGAATTAAAGGAATGCAAAATAAATAAAGCAACTGAAAAAAGAAGTGAAATATAATGTGGTAATTATATAAATTAGGAAGCTAAAGAAACAGCCATAGGTTTTCATGTGTGAAAATAAGTGAAAGTGTGTCTTCAATGTTAGGAAAGTGAAAACATAGCATGCAAATGCAAGACACTCTAAATGGGTATAATTTAACAGCACGTTTAAAACACTTACTTCTCAGTACATATACACATTGCAAAAATAAAATAAAATCCCCGGGATGAGGAAACTAGGAGGACTGACCGAAGCAAAGCTAACCTTCCAACTATCCCGATTTTATAAGCCACACTGAGAAGGATGTGAAAGGCGTGCCCATCAAGCAGACCTAACACAAGGATAGGAAGGACAGCTCGGTCTCTGTAAATTCAGATTAAAATGATATTTGTAAAGTGAAAAAATGTTAAATCAATGAAACAGAAGAAAAGTCTTAACTTCAATATTTTAGAAACACTGCGTGAATATAAATTTCCAATACAATTTTTCATATAATCTCACGAAATATATTTGAACATTTTAGTATATTATAAATCCAACATGAGGCAACATAGTGAATGTAACTGCTGAAAAATGAATACAGTCCTTCCATACTACTAGATACCTAGAAATTAATTACATCACTGATGAGATACAATATATGAAGTATTGTGGGCACTTATAAGCCAAACACATTAAAGTCCTGAGAGGCCAAAGTGCCTTCAGATGAAAGTAATCGTGTCAGCGTGAAGAATGGTTAAGGACATGAGGGATGTTCAGTCTACAGAACAGAAATTGTTCTTCAAAAACACAAATAATTGAAATGGGAAAATGGGAGCAAAGTCATTTTGAACTATTGCCATGAGAGTGGAACCGGATTTGGGATTCACACAGTTAAGAACTTTATAACATCTAGATGGATCTTACAATTAGACAGCTTGTCCACAGCTGGGGAGTCGCTTGGCCCTGATCATGTTCCAGCACAGAACAGCTATTGAAGATGCAGGAGAAAGATGTATGCATTGGGCAAGAAGATGCTCTGTGGCCATTTGCAGCTGTGGATGTTCACTGTGTACCGTCTCCCCACTTGTAGGAATGAGACCTCAGCTTTTCATTGGGGACTCAAGATTCTGAACCCCACTTTCAGCCCATTTGCTCCAGAGGAGGTTGAATTTATTCTCATGTTCAAGGGGTAGCACAAAAGACAGACACAATCAGAGTGGGTTTCATTGTGCTGTCCACAGAGACGGGCTCAAGGATAGAGGAGCAAAGCGAAACTAAGGAGGGCTATAAAACGCAACCTAAGAATTTTCTGTTGCTGTATCAGGGGTTATAGAATGTATCTTCTGTGAAATTAGTGTGATAAGGTGATTCTGAATCTTGAAAGTCAGCTTAGTCAAGGCCTGGAAACAGAGCAACTGGGAGAAAATGAATTGCAACACTGATCTTGGTGGTGATGTGTGGGATACTGTATTTCTCAAAGTTTTCATTCATACAAAGTAATGAATTTCTTCTTCCCTAAACCACTTTGCATTGGGTTTTTCCTGCTGTTGGTTATAGAAAGAATCAAAGGTGATAATAACTCCCAAGGTTCCTTCAAACTCCACATAAAGAAATGATAAATGATGTAAGGCCCCTAACACCTAGGGGCAAGACTTGGAGTTTAACTAAGTGGGTATGTGACATGAGTTCTGCTTGGTACAACCCAACCATAGCTGAGATACAGGAAAGGAAGACCAAGAAGTGAACCTTTGATTGGGGTGGTGATGTTAAGGCAGAGACCCAGGAACAGCTGTTACTGCGAGAAGAGCCACCCAGCTCCTGCTGGGAGGCATTTAAAGATTAAAGAGTGCAGCTGCCATGCTGCCCTAACATCAGGGCAGACAAGAGGTTCTTTAAGGTTTCATTACTCCCTGCTGGCAGTAGGCATTTCCTATTTCTGCTAGTAGAAAATTCTTACAGTAGTCATTCTGAAGACAGGAGCACACGAAAGGAAAACAAAAACCAGGCGGAGAAAGCAAGTGGGCATCATTTTTCAGAGGTTAAGTGATTTACTATTGTTTATACTATTTTAGTGGTCATGCTCACTTAGTATGGTTAAGTTGCGGAGGAAAAGCTGATCCCTCTTTTCAGGTACAGGTAATAATGAAGATTAATTGCATTCATAAAGGCAGTTGATGCAATGATATCAAGGGAGCTTTGGATCATGAATATTAATGAGGCATTATTATTAACCTCAAGCACTGTTTGATACATAAAAAACTATCTCAGAGGTATGTGATAGAGAGAGCTTAGGTGTGATTTACAGCAGGTCCCCACCTTATAGAACTCAGAATTTTGTGAACTTGAGAACTAGAATGAGAAAAATTACAAGGAAAATTATCATAGTATTTCTCACTTTTTTATCCAGAATGTAACAACAAGAATGTGATTTCTACCTCAATTTCTATTGTGCTTCATTGGTACATCCTAAATTACAGAGAAAGGTATTATCTTTTATTTGCACAATACTTGGAATTTTTATTGGGGAGGAAAAACTAGGTACTCTGTCTAATTTAAATGATGCGCCATGTAAGCGGTGCCTTAGTTCATGAATACTTTTGCTTTCAAACAATTTTGTTTACGAACAAAACCATTTGGCAAGATTTAATTTTTGTTTGCAAAATCTACATTGGGTGACAAACATGACCACAGCCACCTTCCACACAAACACCGCCATCTTTTCCACACTGGTGAAACACATTGAGTTCATGAACCGAGGCACCACTATACATAAACGAAGGATGACTGTGTGTGATGGTCAGTCAAAGAACAGAGACAAATGTAATCTTTTCTTTGAAAAATAATACCTGTTTTCCTTTTAAAAATGATCGCACAGTGATCTATTTCTAATTCTCTTCATGAGTAATGAAGCAGAGAGCGGAAAACAGAGCTGAAGGCTAGAAAAGACTTACAACCCCTTGCAAAGGCAGCTGGAGGCCGACAGGCAATACCAGCAAAGGTGAGGGAAAGAGAGAGAAGGACCAGCCTTACTCCTAAGACAGAATGATGAAGGAGAAAGAAGAAACATAGTCAATGAGTAAAATTAGCAGTTTTCTTTAAAGTCTTACATTTTCAATAGCAATGGTTGGTTGATGCTATTTAGCAGGTAAGCATCGGGGCTTTGACAATAAAACCCAAATCTACATCCGCAAAATACTGAAAGCTACATGCCAGGAAAAATGCAGTTGTTCAGGTAGGACTGCCATACGAGCCACAGAAACTGAAGATCCTGTCTTACGTGGCTGCTATTTCAGTTCTGTGGCATCTTCTACCCCAAGCTAGCCTTTACTGGTCACTTTTTTCTAGTGAACCATTCCAGCCTCTGCAGTTTAGCTAGAATGAGTGCCACATTCAAATAGAAACTTGGACTTTGTCCAGTTTAGCTTTAACCAGCTGAAACTGTATCAATAGGAGAAAATGATGCTGTAATTTTCTTGTCTGGTAAAATGTGGCCAGAAACCCATGCAGAAAATGCAGCAATATCATTAAAAAGAAGAACAAGTTACAATGAATAGTTTCCTTTTAAAAGCGCTTGTTAAAATACCATTAAATGTTCAATAACAGCTAAGCTGATGTAAGAGGGATGTATCAATGGGAATGCTGAGTTTGATTGTTTGCTTTGAAATCCAAAGTGATCTCTTTCTCAGCTTTCCCTTGTAAGTTTGACAACTAGGAAGAACAATTAAGGCTGTAACAAAAATACTAATTCATTTTGAAATACTGATTTAATTCCATCTTCAACTGAACAAACTGCATATATGTACGTATGTGTAACACTGAGATTAATTAACATCTCTCAGAGTAGAGAAAACACAACTGCAATGTACATGGACAATCTCAGTTTTCTCCATGAGGCCTTAGAGTGGTATGAAAGAAGATTCATTCCACTTAATGATATTTTAAATATTACCTTTGTATGTAAACCTGTATGAAAAAAGTGAATATATGGATATTCATTTGTCAGGAGCACTAAAATCACCTGCTAAATTTTGGAGCAAACTTAAAAATACAGTCACATTCATTTGCTTACAATCCCAAAGGCAAGCACGGAAGTACACCAGCTACGGAGTTAGATACGGAGGACCTGAAGCCTGGCTTTTCCACTTGTTAATGTGGTATTTGGCAAAAGACTTGGTTTTCCGTCTGTGATAGGACAAAGTGTTAGGTAATTTATTTAAAAATGTATAACATTGTTGGACCCACAGTAAACACTCAGTAAATATTAGAAATTTTTATAAAAGTCCACTAAGAAAGTGGTGGAAGATAGAAGGCAATTTTAGAAAGAGAATCCCAGAGGAAGGAGCAGAGACATTAGGCATTACTCCTAATTTTTAAATCTTTGATGTTCATAAAAGGGGCAACTATTAGCAATTAAATTAATCTATATGGAAATGTGAAGGCCAAAGTATTATTTATATATCAAACCGCTACAACCAGAAGGTTGTTACCAATATCATGGGATGAAAGAAAGAATCTGGTGGGCTTAGTCACTCTGCATCCAGAACAGGAAAACAGCAAAGAGCTTGACTGTTTAGCACGTCAACCAGTAACCTTTCTCAGTTGATTGCTTATCATGGCCAGTCTTTTTGAAGTCTTGAAATGTTTCAGCAGGCAATGAATGGACTAGTTTTCATATCATTCCTGTTAGGAAGAGAAGGTAATTTCAAGCAGAAGAGAGCAAAATGGTAGGCAGGTAGTGCTGTGGATGGTTAACGCCTCTTTGCCATACAGTAGTGGGTGAAATGGTGCTGTTTTAAAGTGCATCTCTTCTTTTCTGTTCACCTTCACATACACCAGTGATGGTGAGTCTTTCAGAGACCAAGTGCCCAACTACACACACCCCGAACTCATTTATTGCAAAGTGCCATCATAGCAATTAAACCTGAACACTGAATTTAGAAAACAGCTCTATATTAACACCTTTAAAAGGAAACAACTTTTTAATCATTTTTTGTGTGAAAAGAAAAGCACAATAACACACTTGTTGTGTCATAGGTTTGCCACCACTGACATATGCTATTAAGAGATCAGATATGTTTTTCCTCCTGAAAATCATCACCAGAAATATGCCTGGCAATGAGGAAATGTAAGACATACATGTAAAATAATTGTTGAAAGCATGCACAGAGAAAGAGGAAAATCAATAATCAAAGACATTGTTGTGGTGTGGACCTTAGATGCCTCCCGAAGACCACAGGGTGGGACCTCAGTTGCCAGCTGAGAGGCTGTTTGATCCTGGCAGCTCTCACTTCATTGGTGGATAGTTTATTATAGCTCTCACTTCATTGGTGGATAGTTTATTATAAAGTTTATTATGTCACTGCTGGAATTTTAGTGAAAGGGACTCATGGGAAGGTGGAGCCTAATTAGATGAAGCAGTCACGAGATAGGGACATGGCTAGGCTATGGCTAAGCTGGGCAGGGTATATTTTGTCCATGGCTTCTTCCTGGTTCTCTCGGTCTGTGTCTTTTTGTTTTTCTCCCTCTCTCTTCCCTCTCTCCCTCCTTCCTAGCTGCTATGATGTGAGCAGCTTTGCTCCACCACAGTCTCCCCGAGAGGATTTCTGCCTCTCCACAGGCTCAGGAACATGCTGTCAAGTTACCATGGACTGAACCTTCTGAATCCATGAGTGAAAAGAAATCTTTTCCCCTTTAAGTTGTTCTTTCCAGGTATTTTGCCACAGTAACAGAAAAGCTAATGCTGACATATTACCACAGAATGAGAGTATCACCACTGAGCGTGTCATTAGTTAATAACCCTGGAAATAGTTATCAGTGGCTGAGACATCGCATAAGGAAAGTTATCAACAGGTTTTACATAGTGCCAAAGTACAAAATCAAAGTACCATTTAAAAAATGAACAAAAGAAACAGTAGTTTTCTCAACAGTATTCATAGCTGAGTGAAAACTGATGGACAATATTATTATTTTTATTTATGATTTGAACAGAAAATGAACTTACTTTCCATCCCAGACATGGTCACCTCTGTGGAAGATCACCAGGTTGTTATTGGGGTCCAGAGCAACCCCAGAAACTTGGCCTGGTAACAGGTATACCCCAGGCCAGTCTAGTGCCTCTTCTACATGGAAATCTAAAAGATAAATCCATACATTTAGTGCAGAAACAAAAGCTAAGCCAAACTCACAGAGATTCAGAGGGAGTGTAAGACTCATGCAGTAAGTCACTGGATGCAAAGAAATTTTTTTAAACATCAAGCCGTGCTCTCCATAAAATATATCACATGCACATGCCAAGTAGCTTCTTAAGCTATGGAATGAGTGTTCGTGAACTTGTCTTAAGGCTATCTGCTCACTTTTCCTGTTGATAAGATGCCTATAAACCAGGATGTGCTTAAATTATAAAAGAGCCAATATGAAACTGCTCCCTTCTTAAGAAGATTCTTACTGTACATTAATAACTTTGGGAAATATGGAAATGTAAGTGGCATCATTTGAATGTAAACCATTTAAATGCTACAAATGCAAGAATGAGCAACAAACCAGTCTCTCCATGTATCTCTCCCAACCGTCCTTCATTCTTCCTGCTCTGTCCTGAGTAACTGCTCTTCAATAGACAACAGTTCTCATAATAAACTATTCACTGATTGTCCCTTGTACAAGAAACTATGTATGATACCGGTCTCTGGTCTCATTTCTCCTAGCTCCAGTGCGTCTACAAAAGTAGTTTCACTTTTTCTTTGTCCATACGTCATTGTTTCCTAACATGAGAGAAAGAAAACATGACCAAGACTCTAATGGAATGAGTTCCAAACTCTTCTAATTTCTGATCAGCATGCTTGTGTCCTCACAGATACCTGAGGTCATTTGTTACTCCCTTTGATAAGCATGCTCATGAATACACAGGTAAAGTGAAGGGAGTACCCGTACTAAGTGAGGATATATAATTCTGAAGATAACTAGGAAAGCTACTGTAAAAGTGTCAATATCTCTTTCCCTCTTAAATGCTTCACTGGAAGTGCTGAGAAGTAGAAAGACAGCAATTGAAACCTGTTTCTTCTTTCCACCCTTTGAAGGATGTGGCAGAATGCAGAGAAATCCTCGCAGATAGGCATTAAAGATGGTGCATCAGAGGGAGGCACAAAACTTGTAAAATTGGTTCCTGACAACTTGGAAGGATTCCAATGCGGGAATAAGTACCTTAAAATAATTCTGTCAGTAATACAGAAGGGAAAAGTACCCTTTCATCTCAATCATTTTTACCTCTGCACATTTAATTTTTTTCTATAATATAAATCAGCAAAGCAGCACAACCAACAGGAATCCTAGACCACTTCTGCCAACAACCTTAGCTTAAGTATCTTCCACAGAGACATTCCCTCGGTGGTTTTATTTTCTACAAAGCACTGTACTAGGATTTGGGAAGCTGGAGAAATAAAACACGGCTCTGGGCCCTGAGGAATAAGGAGGTAGAGTAACAGGATGCACATAATTAAAAAGGAATAGCACCCCGCTGTGGTGCCCCATGCCTATAACCCCAGCCCTCTGCGAGGCTGAGCCGAGAGGGCTGCGAGTTTAAAAGCCCCAGCAATGTAGTGACTTAGCAAAACCCTGTCTCAAATAAAAAATAAAAAGGGCAGGGCTGAGGATGCAGCTCAGTGTGAAGGCTCTGGGTTCTAGCTTTAGTAAGAAAAAAATAACAGCAGGACATAATGAGAAAAAATAGGAACCAAATATCTACGAAACCAAAGAGTCCAGAAGCACAGAAGTGGGCCCATCATCCTGACTGAGGTTCAAGCTGCGATAGTGTGAGGTGAAAGATTGCTTAGGTCTCCCAGAAGGGCCAACAGTTGTGTTTATACTTAAAAGGTAGTGGGAGGAGGGACCCACGCAGTACAGAAGTGGGCAGAGAATATTCTGGTCAGAAAGAATGAGAAGAGAATGTGTATGCTGCAGAATGTGTGTTAAGTTTAGAAATTTGGAGAGGAACTCTGTGTGTGCCAGGTGGTGGGTGGGAGGTGTCAGTGGGGGACAGGAGAAGTCAACCCCAAGATCAGCTTCTAGAACTCAGACGACGAAATGTTTTCTATTGTACACCATGCAAAAGAGTCTGGACTGAAGAATGAAACGTAGTTTTCAGCAGTGGTGTTTTGACCTACACTATGATTAATTTTAATACATGCTTTCTGAACAGCAGTAAAGCACAGAGTAAGGGAATAATTTATTTGAAAATATAGTGGGGCACATGAGGATGCCATTTTCATTTGTGTGTTTTGTGAAAAACCTTCCTGAGTAAGAAGAGAGGGCTGAGTTACAGCTGGCCTGCCTGGATTTACAAATAACCCTGGGCATAGCAAGGGCTGTGAACGGAGCTCTCAGATGAATAACATCTATCATCTCCCATGCTTGCTTGTCAAAAGAGGAAAAAGGGCTGCAAACTGCTCCTACACACACCCGGAAGCCACTGGTTTCTAACCAAGAGGTGATGTAGATGGGGTAAAAGTTAGCTCTAGAGATAGGGTGGAAGCCTTAGAATTACAGATGCCTAGATACATCAACAGGCAGTAAGTTTCCAAAGAAAATGCTCTAAATAGTTTAAAGTTGTTTGTTTCTTAGGTGGTACTTCATTCATTCTAATCTTAGTCCCAGTTTGTCTGTTTGACAGTCATCTTCTCATACTCACTCACCAGCTCCTGAAACTCCTGGGTGGACTCCAGGTGAATCTCAAATCTCACGACAACATATTTAATTGCTTTTGTCAGATTCTTAGAGGCCAGCACCACAACTACATAGAATTCTTTGAGGGAGAGATCACATCTTACTCATCATTTCATTAGCAAATCACCTAGGTGCTGGCCGAATTCCAAACTCCAGTCTCTACTTGAGTACCTTGTTAACTAGCATTTACACACCCCGATAGCCTTATATTCACTTCAATATTTCTTTTTTTATCCCTATGACAGTGCTGAAGACACTGTGAGAATACCCAATAAAATGCAATTTAACTAGTTACTTTCATTTAAGAAAACAGACACATATCGTGGCCCCTGGAACTTCTCTATTCAGTGGTTCACCAGTAGGTTTTGGAAGTAAGTACTGGTGAAAGTGCAGAGATATTAATTTTGGGAAAAAAAATGCAATGTCTGAAAAGTACACCATTCTGGGATCAAATATGAGTTTCATAAAATACTGGAAATTGTGTAAAGAATTTTAATGTCACTGTGAATGTTCCCAACTATGACAAGCCTCATGAAACAGTTGGAAATCATGCCACCATCTTTTTCTCCCTTAGGTAGTTGAAGGTTACTCATTTTAACACTGGATGATCAGGAGAGAAGACAGTCATTTAGGACAGTAGTGTATGGAGATAAGATTAATGTTGATTCCTGCTCCCACCCCTGATCACCACTGCACAAGAATCACAGAACGCAGCCTTATACTGGAATCATCCCTTGTCATTCTCTCACTGGACAGGAAGGAAACATTTTGAGCCAGTCGTCACACCTTCCCCATACCAAGGTATGTATTTTCTAATCCCCTAAGGAGAATTTCAAATCTTTACCAAAGAAATTATATGATAACATACTTTTGGGTTCTACATTTAACTTAACGTTTTCAGTAGGAAAGAAGTTAAAAAGTCTAGTTCAAATTCCTTTTAACCTTTGAAAGATGATTCAAAATATGACTAGTTAATGCTGCATATTTATAGTTTTAGCCTGAAAATTAAGTACGTATTTCTCACATGTGACCTTGGGCAGCCATCCTTGACTTTCACCATGGACTACTCTAAATTCAGATGGTGAATGAAAGGATCCTTTCAAGCTTGACTGTTTAATTTTAAAAATCAGAATTTGAGAACATACTAGAGGAAATGATGCCTGAAAAATATGTAATGCTATTTCTAATATATATATGTATATATACATACATATCAACTATTGAAGCCATTGAATCTAGGAATCTTGGTAACAATTCATTGTGATTTCTAAAAGCTCATGAAGAAATGTGAGAAAAGACCTCTTCAGATTGTAAAATGGCTCTTTTCCAAGTGATGTTTAACACTTTTCATAACATGTATGTTATATGTCATGAAAATACATATATATTTTATGTTATAAAGATACTGTTCCTTCATTATAAATAAAGATAAAGGTATAGCCTCATACTGCTATATATTTAGAAAAAAGTACTACTGCTGGAGAAAAATCAAACAGTACTACTAAAATTACATCAATAAATCACTGAAAGAATTATATACCATTTCAAGAATGAGATTAATGTTAATATTAGTGATCAGCACTGCTTTCACATGAAATTATTAATAAGCATTTAAAAGGGCATTCATTTATCAGTGTTATAGATGGAGCAACAGAGCTGGGTAAAGTTGAAAAAATAAAATTTTAAATCTAGAATTTTGATTTAACTTCACTGTAACAAGGCTCTTCACATTTAACTTAATCCTAAGGAAAAAGAGCCAGAAAAGAAAATCACTAGAACATTTCAACCAACCAAACTGTGATGGTTGCTTTTTCTACACTTGAAAAATTTCATCTCAGGGAAGAAAGATGCTTTATTTTGGTCAGGGAATGTTATTCATCAGAGGTGCCAGCAATAACTATAATTAACTAAAATGATGGGAGAAATATTTATAACAGAGTCAGAAAGAAAACAAGAATTAATTATAACGTTTCACTTAATGGAAATGAGAAAGAGTCAGCTATGACTAGGGGCTCAAAAGCATTAGCAAAATTAAAGTTTCTTTAATTGCAAATGGGAATTTGTTTCTTCTTTCCTGTGTTTGCGTGCGCTCCTACGTGTGTGTGTGGGGGGGGCTGGGGACTGAATCCAGGGCTCTGAGTATGCAAGGCAAGAGCTCTACTTCTAAACCACATACCCAGCTCCCATCTTTCTTCCTTTTTTTGGTCTGTTTGTTTTATTTTTACACAGGGTCTCTCTATGTAGTTCAGGTTGGCCTTGAACTCACTATGTAAGCCGTGTCAGCCTCAGACTCATGGAGATCTCCGTCTCAACCTCCCAAGGACTGGGATTATAGGTGGATCACCATACCCAGCTGAAGTTTTCATATCGGTCAAGCTAGATGTGCATTCAGAATGAATAACCAGAGATGATCCATGCATATAGTTGTTACAGGTTTAGACAGACATGCGAGTGACAGGAGGGATTAATCTTCCTATTTATCTATCTAGTTTATATTTTTGTGAGATGAAGAATAACAAAGTGATTAAAAGTCAAGACCCAGGAACAAGTTTGCATGGTTTTGTGTCTCAGTCCTTTGAGGTGTGGCACTTTGGGGGTGCGAGTTAACATGCCCGACTATCTCCTCCCCTAACGCAGATTTGTAAATAGATTTGTTGTGAGAGTTAAATGAGTTAATGCAGCTACACAGTTCAAAGTATGTGCTTTTTTCTGTATTTGTTTCTTTGTTCTGTATTTCTTCCTTATTATTTTCTTTTCCAGAGATGAAAATTCAGACCACTATTTTACTCTTGAAATTCTGTAAGACCAGATGAGAGGAAATTATTATGCATATTATTGAAACGAGTCATGGGGGGACTCTATAATTAAGTAATACTTGTTCTTAGAAATTAATGAAGAGCTCAGTGTTTTATAAGAATAATTAAAGACCTTAGCAGTCCTCTTATCTAACCTGAAGTGTCACTCACACGCAAATATATCTGAGGACATCCAGAGGTTCACAGTAAATGCTGAATCAGTCTCCTATATGCTAGTACATAGTAATGCAATAACACCTGCCAGCGAGAATTGCTGTGATTTTTCAGTAAGTCTCACTTCAAGAATGTAGCTAGTAAAAAGAGATTGTAGACTTTACTTCTACTCTATGAATCTTATCTCAATGTTGATACTGAATTACTAACAATATCCAATACATTAAGTACAAAAAGGAGTACATTTGCTTCATAGTTTACCAAGTTGAACGTCTTCACACTATATATCCTGTATCACTTCTCATATACCACGGTAGGTCAGTGACCCGAGATTTGAAGAGCTACAAACTCCCATTCTTATAAACATTGCCAAACACTTTCTCAACTTAACTAATATATTTCAAGAAAATGCTCTCATAAATGCTGCATAAGATGAAGTACTTTATACTTATAGTTTGGCATTTAGTGTTTCAGAATCTCAGTCCAACATAACATTAAGGTAACAATAAGAATTGTAATTATCGTTAGTGTCACACAATTTATTAAATGCTTTCTATATGCCAAACACCATTCAAAATACTATTCATGTGTAATTGCACCTCACCCTTATTTCAACCCTATTGGACTGTTACAATCTGCATTTGATAGACTAAAAACTTAAAAGTAAAACTCAGAGCATAATAATAAATAAAGTCATGCCAACCAACCCCAGGGTAAATTGTACAGCTGGGATTCCAAGCCTGGCAGTCAGGCACCAGGGCCTGGGTGGAGCTTGTTATATTAGGTCACACCTATGAAGTGCTTCACAAATTTTATTTTGGCCAAATGTAGAGTTGCTTGAGGGACACTACATTGTGTGCAGATATTTGTACTCAGAAATGCAATGAAAACATAATACTTAACCATCTTGTTTTGAAGAATGTGAGGGACTTTCTCAGGTATGCAAAGCTGGAAGATGCCATCCTCTTGAGCTCGCTGTACTACTTAACACCCAGGGATACCCAACTGCTAATGAGGTGGAGAACTAACTTTAAAGACACATGCCAGGGGTAGGGGCCTAGTGGAATCTTGATCAAACTGAAGGTCAATAAATGACCGCATATTTGTGTTTTCCTCGACTTAGCACACAGAGTCATATCCAGATTTTTGACCTGATCCATTTCATTGCACCTCTGAGTCCTCAAACACACTGAGTGGATGCATCACACTCTGCCAGTTCCACACGGGCAGGTCCATGAAATTGAAAGTGCCATTGAAAGCACCTTTCTTTGGGGTTCTACTGATACCAAAAACTGGGGACACAAGAACATGGATGGTTCTGAGAGAAAAGCTCCAGTTTCTCAGCTGTGAGGACCCACAGCTATTTCTGAACTGAGAGACCAAATCAACTTCTGTTTGGCTGAGCACAACTCTAATGAAATGCAAGGAACTGGATGGTGCACATTTGCAGTCATAAAATCCCAGTTTTAAACTTAGACTCTGTGACCTCATTTAAATAGGTTAACTTCCTCTGGCTTCAATTTCTTCTTCTGAAAACTGGAAATATGCCTCAAAGATTTCTGATAGGACTATGGCCTATAATGTTAATACAATCGGCTTACATTTTTGTTTTAGTAAGAATCTCATAAAAAGTTACTTTCTTCTTTGCAGCTAATACAATGTCTTCTAGCGATTAGGCACTTAAGAGAGACAATTAGTTCCCTCAGACGATTAGGGCTCATTCTCAGCTTTGCCTAGAGTAAAGAAAGGGCACAAGAGACACAATGGAAGATGACCCATCACACTTACCATCCTTGCCCAAATTCTGGGGAATACACAGAATTAGGCTAGTAATAGATCTTCTCAGGGCATTGTATGCAACTAAGTTTCTAATTTCTTTTTGTAAAATAGAAGCTTCCTAAGCATAAGGCTTCCTCTAGCTTACTCAAAGGAGTAACACAGGATCAAATAAAATACCAGAATATTGTATAAACACTCAAAGAGACTGAAGAAAAAAAATTGGGGTAACAGATTACTAATGTGAGTTTTGCTATTTTGCATTTAATTTTTAAAAAGTTTTGGAATCAAGACACCGAAATAATGTTAAAATATGTCATTTCAGAGAGGAAATGCATGTACATTTCCTTTCTATAATGAAGATTTGTGCTGTGTACAGCACAAACCAAATATAGAACATGACAGAAAGCTTCACATACCACACTTTTCTCCCGAGCACCGCCATGTGACTTTCTTGGGAATTATGATGTTTGGCAAAGTAAATGTATCTCCTGTAACTTAAGCATTTCTTTCTTAGAAAAACCAGGTAGATTTCATGATGATAATGCCTTTAGCCAAATTCTGATTTTTACACTGATACAATGCTTATCAATAACCATGACATCATTTCAAACCCAAGTGTAACACAGACAAGCCACGGAATAAAGCATGCTGCAACCCCAGCATATCCCACTGGAACAGAACAGTATTCTCCCTAGAGAGCCCCTCTAGTCTTTTATACGCTTACGTGGTTTGAATTCTAATTCACTTTCCTTACCATAGAGGTTCAGACAGGCAATGCAGGGTGTTTACAAAATGGACAGAATGGTAAACTGCACATTTCTAGGAACGCTACTCAGAGAGGCAAATTTAGTTTTTTGGTTTTTTAAAATAGGATTCAAAAATCTAAATTTTTCTGAAAGACCTTAGGTGATTCTCAAGCTAGGGGTTCTGGGGGCCACATCTTGAAAAGCACAGTTTTACTAGACAACTTTGGAATGGGTTAGAGCAGGAAGGATTCTGTTTAAATGTGAAGCAAAAACCCAGGCTCCAGTTAAGATCTCATAGGGACCATGAAGCCAGTCCCAGTGGATAATGCACGAAACGTCTGTGTGAGCAAAAGGTGCTGCATGCTAATTTTTTTCAGTTATAAATAAAAATCAGCTGGGTGCTGAATAATTTATGGCTTCCTGCAAAGCTGAATTTGAAAACATCAAGCTGGCAGCCTGTGCTGCCGCGGCACAAGCATGGACAGCTGCCATGCACGCATATCTGTTACTTTGTTTGGAGATTATCTCCACATGCTGTATTATTTGGCTTTCCACATTAGCAAGTAACACGAAACACAATCAATACCAGAGGCCACAACACAATTAAAGACAAAGCAGAGGCATCCATAGCTTGCTGGTACAGAAATCTGAAGGGAATAAGGTATTGTGCGCTTATGACAGAAGCTGGTTCTGGGTAGAAAACTGGAGGTCCCTTCAAACTCAGCGCTCAATTTCCAACCAAGGTAGCAATTGACAATGGAATTTAGGAAATCACAGTCATAAGAATGGTTACATTTTACAAGTCAATTGTACTAGAGTGTTGAAAGTATGAGATTTCTTTGAGAGGAACTTAATTGCCCTTTTTTAAAAGGTAGTGCATAAACATTGTGTACACATGGATTTACAGGTGAAGTTTTGAATCTTCAATTACTATCCATGGAGTCAAATGGAAAACGTTGATTTCTTTCCCTGCACTTCATATGCTACCTTTTCCCAGAAGATTCAAGTATTTCAGTCTCTGTAGCTCTGATTCACCTATGGAACAGACACTGAATTTATATAGTGTTGGTTTAAAACACAAAGAGAATTCCTCAGAGAAAGTGGTATTTGGTAACCCAAATCTGAGTGATGATTTCTTCCATGGCTTTCACTGATGAGTTTTTTCACCCATTAATTTGTATTCCCTTCAGATTTTGCTCAGGAGGACTGCAGCATTTCACATTTAATTCCTTTAAACACACACACACACACACACACACACACACACACACACAAACCAAAACCCTAAACGCACCTCCTGTGTGTTCAGGTTCCCATGTGCCTTCACCAGGTGGGGGCTGCTGTAATAACACTTTGCTCTCTTCTGGCCTTAAAGTAGATTCTAGTCTGTGGAACTTGTGAATTCTGTCTCTGACAAGAATAGCATTGCCCCTCTCCTCACGATCTGTACCCTCTCTGGTGTCAGAACGACCAAGATCTTTTTTCTGGACTACGTTTGCAATCTCAGCTACCAGGTCTGACTGTGATTCTGCCTTGTCTGTGGGGTTATATTTGTGCACATGAACCACATCTTCCCTTTCTCCTAGCAGCTTGGAAAGTAGAGAATAGAAATCACCTGTAGAAAAAGAGAAGGGATAAAGAGGTAGAGGGTTGATGAGATCATAAAATTTTTAAAATCTAGTGCCGCAAATATATCATCTCTTGATTCTTCACAGTAAGTGATAGTGTTGGTCTCAGACATTCAAGCACAAGAGAAAGAAAAGTAAAGAAAAATTCCCAAAACAGTGAGAGAATAATAAACCTGTACTTTTCATTTTATAGACCATGTATCACTTTGTATTATTTCATGCGTCCACACATTATGACTATTTTCACATTAGTAGAAATAAAATAATGCATATGCGACTGCATGGAACATTTCAACAAATGGCTTTCACAGTTAATATATTTAAACTCATATGGAAGTTGAGAGTTCATCAGATTTTTAAAATATTAACAGCTATGTCAGAGAATAGCTATCTTCACAGGCAAACTCTTTGAAGTTGTTATTTTTTTAAAAACCCACTAGAGTATAAATCTACATATATATTTTCAGGCCAACCCAACGAAACATAACTCACCCTTGTGGCAACTGGGAAGCCAAAGTCTCATTATTCTGTTAGTAATGCTACTACAGATAATTCTACTGGTTCCTGTTAAACAAGAAATGAACTAATGCCAGAAGGATAATTTTGTGAGCAAAGACTACTTTTAAATCAGTTGGAAACAAGGAAGATTTTAACAAACTTAGACCATTAGAATGATTCATGAAGAAGTGGAATTTTATGCCCTTCTGTATATTAAGGTACAAACTTGGATGTAATAGTCCAACTCCATGAAAGCAAATTATTTATAAAACATGATCACAGATACAAAATATATCTACAGAACATTCAGGAAGCATTTTAAGCCTCCTCACTTACATCTGCAGGTTTACATTCTTTTGTATCAACTGTGTGAATGGGAAAAAACACTGTCACGGGAACCCCTAATTCTTCCTTTTCTCACCAAAAATAACTGCTGCTAATGAAGACAATCCTCATGAAGATGGGCCCTTACTGTCTTCTTTTAATAACATTTATAGCACTACCAGATAACGTATAAAAACCTTCATTCATGGCTCTTAGGAAATGAAATGGCAGCTGGCTTAGTCATGATCCAATCCACAGCAGCATGTATGATTAGTGGACTGGTGCAGGGTGATGTGAAATCTTTCCAAAATGATGCCAAGAGACTGCCATGTTTACAAATTGTACAAAAGCAAGTTTTCAATTTTTGCCAATGAAATCAGCCTACCCCAGATGAACTCTTTAATTAGGAAATAATTAACAGGTAATAGAACCAATACCTGAACTAAGAACAAAGCAAATTACAACTCAACCAAACTGGCTAAGTCACAGCTACCTCACAGAAGAAAAATTTATCTATTACCCCTAAACTCTTCTGTGCCCGAACTAAATATAAACAGTTTAATATGTTCATACCATGAGACATTTTCTACAGAGAATAAACTACAAGATTACTTCAAGAATTAGATAGAAAAATACAATTTACATACTTGAATTGGTGCCACTAGGGTCATACAGACGGAGGAATACAGGTTCTGAACTTTGCATAGTCATTCAGCTTTTCAGTAAAAATCTAAAAGCTGAGTTAAAATACCAAATTCCAGTTCCTTTGAAATCATCATTTAAAATTATCATTGTGTAAGTAAAGGAAAAACTGTTAAAATAGTGTAATTGGCCTGGGCACACTGAGTTTGTAAGAACACAGCTCCCAATGTGTCAGATGTGTGAGAGAAAGACCAGTAGATGGCCATCTTACTTCCCCATGCACAATCTAGAAAAGTTATTTTAATTTTTGCCTCCTCTAGCTTACTGGATAGATGAAATCCTGAAATGCTAACACTTTTCTTGAAATCTCTACACTGAACGCAGTAGAATACAACTGGCAAAGTTGGTTACTGACCCCTGGGCCAGCTCTCTTGACAGCCTTTCTTTCAGTTTATGCACCAGCCACACTGGAATTCTACTTCTTCTAACGTCAATTCTGAGAAAATCCTCTTTCCCTCACAGTGAGGATTTTCTTTTAAAACTCAAGGGCTGAGTTTACCCCTTAATGGATAAATTTCTCTGTTCTAACCTGTCCACAAAAAGACCTAAACTAGTCAGTATCTATGCATCATACCAATTTGCATGAACTGGGCTAAAGAACAATTACCAGTTGTCACTGATATGAAAAAATAGGTATTTTTTATCATCAACAGTTTTTATTTCCCACTGTTATAATACCTTACCTGTATGATTAAGTTTTATATAATGTTCTAAAACAGTTTTTATACCTTTAATTTATCCCTGGAGAGGTACACATTTGCAATATATAAATGCGCTTTTATGTAAAGAACATAAAAATCATTATTTCTTGTTCACTGTCATATTTCAAGTGATTAGTGCTGTTCCTATCATAGTAGACCCTCAATAAACAACTGTAGAAAGAAAAATAACCTGTTAAAATGTCAGCCTTTGCTTCTGTATCAGTAGAGACAAAACTTTTTGCTTGATGGTTTAAAACTGCAATGACCCCACTTAACCTCCACTTCACACGTCCTTAGGAGATGCAGAACGTGGCCTTTCAAGTAATTTTTACTAAGCGAGTTTAGTATTTGGAAAACACACGTACTGTGTTGAGAAAACAACCACAATGTAGTGCATGAGAAAGCAAACACTACCAGCTGACTCTAGGTTTGTATTTGCGTGTTTCCATTAATTGCTCTGTGCCTCAGCAGACATTCTCTTACTTAACATGGAACATTTGCCATTCTTTGGTCAGAAAATTCCTCTGGTTTATTTTCAGGATCATACTAAAAATAAAGTAAAACAAATGGAAATACACATTAAAAAGTGCTACAAATTATTGTTTCTTTAAAAAATAAATACACTATTGTAGGGTTACTGAGTGAAAAAAAGCAAGTGTCTCTAATTTTTTTGTGGCAGGCGTTTTACTTTTAAAAATAATCAGAGACCTCTGTAATTTTACAGAATCAAATTTTGCATTTCCCACACAAACCACTAGCAATTTACTACCCAAAATGAACAGATTTTACTGCTGCTCTATGACTTCTACGGTATATCGAGAAAAAGTAAGATGTTCAGCTGTGAAACCATGGACAGAATATGTCAAGTAACTAAGCTAATGTGATTAGAAACTTGAAACACAACCGATTCACAAGAAGGATGTGAGCAATGGAAAAACGAAAGAAACTCTTTTGATTTTGACATTGTATTTTACAGCTTAGTCATGACTGACTTTCCCTTCTGGTTAAAGACCATTTGCTTCACTGATTGTTTACTTATTACTAAGTCCTAGCATTTATTCTATAGCCACAGAGACACAAACCACATGCTCACGATGCTCCACTCCAGGATTACAAGTGAAATGAACTTTATTATTTTTTCCTCTTGTAGGATTCATCTGATTGAAAAATAACCAGAAATGAGCTTTTCTGTGTCTTACAGAAAAGAAAAAAATTACTTAGAAGAAAAATTTTAAAATCAAAAGTATTACTTAAGAGGTGGCTTTTGCAACTACCCTGAACACAGATCTTTCTCAGAAAGCCCCACAGGGTGGGAAATGAACATTTACTTCTGCCTATTTCATTATTAAGAAACCAATTCAGATCACCTCTCAAAAAAACCGCAGCTTTTGGTCAGCTTCCTAATCTTGGGGGTATTTAGAATCGCGTCTGACAGATGAGTTCAACAAATAAATACTTGTGAGCTGAGTATAAATAAGAAACCAATACATATTTAGTGAATGCATCTAAAACTAAGAATACTATCTTTTTAAAAATTGTGCTCCCAGCATCACTGAGAGTGCTTAGCATTAGCTAACACTAAAATTATGGGGGATCGGGGGTTTTATTCTGAACAAGGCAAAGAAAGATAAATTTTGACTAAGTCCTGCCTTTGTTTCCCTCTTCCCATAAACTGTTTACCCGCTGTGATTTCAGAAAGGTTTTGTGGTATACTATTGTGTTTTTAACTTGCAACCTTGTTCCCTTGATTCTGCTTATTTGATAAAACATGCCAATGGTAATTCATTTTTGTTAGCATAAAACCACTGTGAAATTATCCTGTTTCACAGAAGGTGTCTGAAGACCTTTAACTATCTGGGGTCATGGAGTGTTTTCCCTCTACAAATTGTATTTTTGTCATCTTCTGCCTGTCTTGGGAATACAGTAGCTCATGGTGACCTTTGAGTAGGAAGATTGATTATGTGAGGGCACAAAGACTACAATGAGAAGGGTTTGGAGTACACCGAATAAAATACGTTAAAGGCTCTTTGTGCAGCAAAATAAATGTTGTCAGAGCATAATGCACAATAACAAGAACATACTAGTATTGTCAATTTTGATTTTCAGTTCTGTCTTGGATTGTTACACACATGAGATCTTCCCGGTACAACAGACATAAATTTCTATATTTCTACTTGAATATTAAACAACAGAAGCACTCCATTTCATTCTGGATGTGGTGGTATACAATCCTTCTTGCAATTGGCAATATTTGTCTAAACAGTATTGACAGAAAGCTCAGGCTCTACCTCTGGTATAGTAAACATACTGCATGTGAAGTGAGAACGTATAGAACGCTGTCTGTGCAGGGTACCCCTGTGTGTATGTGTGTGTGTGTGTGTGTCTGTTCTGGAAGAACTCAATACTCCCTCTACTTTCCACGTATTTTCCTAGGATTCACTTCCTCACCCGGGATCACTGTCTAAATGAGTTTACTATTTATCTCATTGTACTTATTACATATATAGGTAATTCTTCCCTCACAACATTTTTGAAGGATGGCAATATCTCTCAGTGGTTTTCTGCATGGAGACAGACACACCTGACTGCACACAGATAAGTTCACCTGTATACAAGGAGGCAAGTGTGTTTTTTAGGAATATACATAAGTTATGCAGCCATTTAAAAATGTCTTGCCAATAATTTTTACCAATGTTCAAGATGCAGTGTTTTAAAAGAGGGGATATAAAACTATACATATTATGATTCAAAAACGTTTTAAAATAATGTAAATAAGTATGATATGTTATATAAACATCTAAATATAGGTACAACAGCTATTTCACACACAGATATACATAAGCACATTTCTGGAGGATAATGATGATATGTATTTGTTTAGTCATATTCTGTTATAGCTAGTTTTGATAAATGAATGTTACTTAACAAAACAGTCAAAGTAAGTATGTAAACTCTGTAGACTTAAAGGCTTATTGAAATGTTACCAATTTTTGAACAATTCAGGATGACCTGATGAGTAAAACTGTCATATAAGGCTTCTGAGGTGTCTTGATAATTACGCCTTTTGAGATGGAGTCTGAGATACATGTGTCTACCTAACACCAAACTTTAGTCTATGGAGAAGAGCTGTGGACAAAGACACTATAAAAAGTGTTTGTGAGTAAGCACAGGCCGGGGCTGCACTATATGGATTCATATAGTTTTCAAATTGCTAGTTAATTTCTAATCAAGATTAATGTTTTGGCAAAAATTTTAATAGATACCAATTTTAGTGCTAAGAATTTCAAAACAAAATTACACACTGATCTTCCTTGTCCAGCAGCAAGCGAAGCAAAGATAGTAAGATAAACCTGTGCTAAAATGATCGTTCGGTTTCTTTGGATTATATTGTTCTCTTTGTTGGAGATACTACTTCTTGTCCATCTGGGCTCAGCTGTATTTCTTTATTTCAGTTTGTGGAATGTGATCAACTTTCTCCAATCTCACTTTTTACTATCTTAGTAAAAGTCATTCATTTTAATGTTTAATACAAATATTGATCTTTATCTTTCTACCAGCTTGCCAATATATTAAGGTAGGAGATTTTATATATGTGTGCTATAAATATAAATATATACACAGATATGACCAAGGGAAAACTATCTATACCATTTGCAGAATAATCTGTACCCACTGGTGGGTACAGTTTTAGTACGTGTCCTCTGATGCCTCCTTCTTCCTGCCTTACCACCATTCTGCTTCCTGTCGGAATTTGACATCTGTGATGAGAGCAATACGGAAGGCTGCCTCCTAGTGTGTGGTTAGCATGACTGAAATAATTCGGGACTTTTATTTATTGGGCTAAAATATTTTAATGTAATCTAGGGGAACACTTGAACACATTATTTTAGCAAAATAAGGTAATGGGTTAAGTCTGAAGGCTTACTTTGAAAATGAACACACTTTGGATAATTTATTTGAATAATTAGAGCCCGCTTGTTAGCTACTTGGTCAATTTGACTTTTCAGGGAATGAATGTAAATAGGCATTTTGTGCAGGAAAAGACCGCTGAGAAGAATGGAGTGTTCTTTCAGTAATGAGTAGATATGTCCTGGGTCTGGTAAGGAGATAGACTGATCTCATTAGTGTATCAAATGCAGTATCTATACAAATGGGCATTTGGTATGTTTCTGCATTTTTCTTTAAAGTCTAAGCTGTTGGTCTCCAAGGACTGGTAGCTTAATACACAGACTACACTGACCACTGACATGGCTTTGATGAGGTACTGTCTTTGCAGGAGATGACTGAGAGATTGATGAATTTCAACCTGTGAATATCACAGCTCATTTTCTGCAGTATGAAAATTGAGTTGGAATGATACAGTTTTCCTTTACAATTTATTTATATAATTTTACTTACAGCATTTGTATTTATCAGTGAAAGAAAACAGAAACTACAGGAAAATAATTTCATGCATTCATCTCACAGTTGACTCTGAAACCAATCAGATCTTGGGTTTGTTTAAACCTCTATATGCCACAAGCCACAAAAGGGTAAATGGCTAGCAAAATCTGAAGGTGTGTGAGGGGACTGGTTTTCAGACATATATGGTACCTCTTGAATCTTATTTCTGGGAAAAAAGGACATCAAATCTAACGTTTAAAATAGCTTTGCTCACAAAACCTCTCGGTTCCTAGCCTTTCAGAGGCGTCAGTGCTTTCCTTGATCAACTCCATGATCTGCAAAAGGAAACCACAGTCCAGCCTGTTTCCATAGAAATGCATAATTTTACAAGATGCATCCATTGAACAGTCTCATCCATATTGTACTCTATATGTTGGCATTTAGATATGAATTTTAAAATGGCTGAAATTATTTCAAATGGCATGTGCAATATGAAAATAATTCACTGCAAGTCCAAACAAATTTCAGCAAACACTGTAAAATAAACACTGTTAAATTTACTTTATTTAGGTTACTATTACTTTCTTTTGTACAAGTATATGAACAGGATGGATAAATTTGGCTATTTTAAATTGTTGTCAATAGCCCTTTGGTTCAAAATCATCTCTATAGTTTTTACTCAAAACACAGAGAAAAGTAAGATAATCTGTGTTTTTAAAAGCTTACTTTGTTAGAATAAGGCATCATAGAACAAACTGTACATAATTTAAAAGCCTTTAGGCTACCAAGGCTTTTTCCAAAGTGTATTTTCCCTGTCAAAAATTTAGATTCTTTAATTTTCTAAATACAAGTGGAGCAGAAATGTCGTTGACCCAGCCCATATAACGCATTTTCAAGAATTTCAGTAGCAGGTAAGGAAATCTGAAAATTAGGAAACTTCTATTTATTGACAACAAAAAATTCTACTTGTATGCTTTATTTTGTCAGTAGATGTATATTGGTAATAGCATTGAGATATTTAAAAACAGATCAAATTTAGACCAAAAATGACTTGATGGGGCAGTATACTCAACACCTAACTCAAAGCACTAGCTTCAAACAACAGGCAAAAAAACAAGATTGGGATGATTGGTTCTTCAGCAAATGCAATGTACTGTATACCTGCATCAGACATTTCCAGCTTCATGGGAGAGAAGAGCAGTGATTTTGTAACTCAACAGGTAGCGGCTTAACACAACACTACGGCTGCATAAGACAATGCTCCTCCTACCTTGCTGCAGGCAGAGGAGAGACATGATGCAGGTTTATTTCTTAATTTCTTTTCTCTTGAACCTCAAATATAGTTTTAAAAAAGCATATAAAATACACAAGAATTTAAAGAGTAAACGTTATCAGATTTCAAATGCAGCTTTGATTGTTTTTCATGATTATATTTACACCTATCTATAGCATACATACAAGTTACAATATTAGATGAACTAAAAGAAAGACAGAAAAACCTAATGGCTCTAAATTGTATTAATGAATTTTACTTTCAAGGCCAAGTGCAGTAACTGACCCTTTCCTCATGAATTATGCATTGTATAGGAACAGCAATAACAGGTGTGAGTCTGATACAGAGAAATGCACAGTCTGTGCCTTAACTTTATGCTTTGGTTGCCTGCTTGGATAAAGAATACTATTATAGGCCCAGACAGAGAGATTATCATACATACCCTGGCCTAACACTTCTTCTTCTTCTCTTTTTGGTTGCTGGGGTAAAGCAGTCTTATCTTTGTTCTCTGTTTCTATAAAGGATGAAAGAAACCACATATAAATTTGTAGCATGTATTACAGACTTTAAACAGATAATTGGAGTTAGTTCAGCAACATAAAAATATGAGTCAGGATCTTTTGTTTATTATGATTAACAATTTGTATGGTAGGAGTGCTGTAATTCAGTACTTTTATTTCCCCATCCCCAGCATAACTATCAATTATCAGACTTGCGACATGAAAACTGGGTCCAGTAGTTTTTGGGTTATGTATGAATGACATATAATTTTTAAATGTTTTAACCAGAACATATTTCTCACATTGAATTTAGTAGCACTTCAGTGGTACTTTAAGAATACCTCAAGGTATATCCTATACACATATTAACATCTTAACGAATGTGGTGGTGGCTCTGTGCTCTTCCTTCATAGAATCCCCACTAGAAAGAAATAAGAAGCTTCTGTGGCAATGTTAATACTGAATTTGCAAAGCTCAATAAAGTCTCAGCATACTTCATGTTAAAAAAAAAACCAGGGTGTGCAATTTATAATATTAAAGTAAAGGCCTGACACTTAACACAACCATTTTACAGACGCCAATAAATTAAAGAATAGTTGTGAGAATGAGGCCAAAAAGATATGGCTAATGACACCAGGAGTTACTCCTTGCTTGAAGAGGTCCACTGCACGATAATTTAGGGTGTCGCTGGAGATGACAACCATTTTCAATACCAAACTGTAGCACTTTTAGAACATGGTACAATTTGTAAATTCATAAACTGTGTAGAACATTAGTGGATATGAGAGGAATAAAATGACAAAACTAGAAAACACAAATGAACCCAAGCATGGTGATACACGCCTATAATCCCAGCACTTGGGAGGCTGAGGCAGGAAGATCACTGCGAGTCTGAGGCCAGCCTGAGTTTTATAGTGAAACTCTGTCTCAAAAAGACAAATACAAACAAAACAAACAAAACGTGGAAAACACAAATTAAATGAAGAAAGAATTTATAGGATTGGCCTCCAAAGTAACCTGTTCCATCATCGGTTGAGATCTGTCTCTTCAGCTGTTAATAATGGTGATACGTACGGGAAAGGACATGGCATATGAAAGTGAGAAAGAGGGGATAAGAATAAGCGAGACACGTAAGAAAACACAAAATCGTATTTGTATGAAGCACTGATCTCACCTTTGTGATGTCCACGCCCCATGACCATGTCAGGCTTCACGGCAATGGGAATACTGGCCTCTGGCGGTATAGTTCTGAACATATCTGGAGCCACGTTCTGTGTACATGTCATGAAGGAAACTGCGTGCTTGGCTTCCATGTAGTACATAATGTACAAGTTGCACATTTCATCACTAGATGTGCCACTGCAGGCAAAAAAATAAAAAAATAAAAAAATAAACACATCAGCCACTCACATTGAACACATTCTTAATGTAAGAAAAATGCAACCAGTAAATCCGCCAGCAATAATTCAAGAGTGGAAACACCTGCATCTCTTTTATAGCTTTCATTAAAATGCATCACATTTTCCGACATCAAAAGCACACCGTCAAAGGCACATTCCTGTCAAACAAGGGAATATCAGTTTGCAGTTACTCCATGGATACCACCAAATACCACAAAGGGAAATGACATTGAAGTAGCTGAGAAATACTTTTTCTCTCCTAAACCCTTCTGTTCTTTCTGTTTTGGGGGGAGGGTCTTGTTGTGTAGTTCAAGCTGGTCTTGAATTCTCTATGGAGCCCAGGCTAGCCTCAAACACACAGCCATCCTCCTGCCTCAGCCTCCCAAGTGTTGGGATTACAGGTGTGCACCGCCATGCCTGCTTAAAATTCTATTCTTTAATTCTCTTCCACTTTCTACAACAAATAGATGAGACAGTTACTTTTCTCATAAACAATCTTATTTATATAATAATAGTAAAATTTACAATATCACATATTATTTCAAGTCTTTAAGTACTGCATCATTTGCAAAGTTGTTTTAATTATCTTTAACTTTTACTGTCTTTGATTGCTTGATGAGTCTTACATTCTTCTGTCTAGTGGAGTGAGTAACTTCATTGAAGATAACAGCATGTAATATAGCAACCATTGTAAACTTCTACCATTTTGTCCTGAGGTCATGTATCATTTTTGTTGTTTCTGTGTTTTGAGTTTTGTCTTCATCATTGTTTTATCAGTTTTTAAATTTTCCAAATAAAAAATAAAATTAATACTCTATATTTTGGTCATTATAAAAAATGAATTTCCCACTTGACCCCAAGAGTCCTGAGCCTTGTTTTTGGTTAACGTTGCACTGGCCTCCTTCATAGTCATGCAAATCAAGACTCTTGTCACAGGGAGACATCGCAAGTGCACCCCTCACAGCTGATGTTGGAGTTATGCTTCAATAATGGAGAAGAAAAGAGTGCCTCAGAAGTGATCCAAAATAAAATCAGTACTAATCTCCTTTAGGGCTCAGGCCTAACTGGGGTAGTGCTGAGTGGGAAATGAAACTGTTGAAAAAAATGTTAAAAATATATCTTAAAACAATGGAACAGGCATTTCTAACAAGAATGTTCCAAGTAATAGGAATGTCTGATACTTAGAAGGCATATTTTAGTCTGCCTCAGTTCACATGGGTTACTGTGTATTTCAGTCTTTTTAATGTTATTAGAAGGAATTGTTTTGTACACCTTTAGAAGGTTCACGTAACAAAGTAGTTCTGGCAAAGGAACATCTCCTCTTTTGTTTTTAGTTCTGACAGCTTTTAGCAGCCCTATATAACAAAAACAATCAATGAGGTGGACTGTTTGCTCTACACAAATACGCCACTGTTGATTTTTCCAGCAATGTCAGGAAGCACTCACTTCTTTTCCATAGCAACCGTAATGACATCAACGAGGGAAGGAAAAAAACTGAAAGTCCTCTCCAACCAGAGGTTTGATTTCTTTAAGCTTTGAAAATATACAGCCCCTGAGAGACCTCAGGAATGAACCCCTTCCATGAGAAGCCCTGCTTATGCCTTCAAAATCATTTGGCTTCTCACACACGCTCGCTACTCATATCTTCATGATGTCAAAACACCGTTGCCAAGAATCACATTTTAGGGTTTCAGGGTTGGTCAGAAACTTATGTGCCCTAAAAGGAATGGCTGGTGCCAAAACAATAAGCTAGATCTTCCCCCGGAGTCATCCTTCTCTCCCTGCACAGAATGAGGAAGCACATTTGGACAAGACAGCAAGGAAAGAAAGAGAATTTAAGATATTTCTCTGGCTTAGAAAACACTTAATCACCATGCAGACAGGGAAAGGTAAATAATAATTTAAGCATCTTTAATTAATAAAAGGAAGCGTAATGCCCATGCTCTTTCTGGGAGACACACTTACCCACCCTCTCACGGCAGCATATGGAATACAGCCAATATCCTTGCCTTATTTTATGTTAAAAAAGTGAACAAAGCAGAGTAACTGTAACTGCTACTCCGCATGTTACTGGTTCTCTGGTCCAGGTGTCTTCTGATGCATAAATAAAAATGATTTATTCTTGAGTTATTAGAGTGTAGATTCTAGAATTTGGGACAATTCATCAGCTTTTTCTAATTTCCTTTTGGAGTATTATTTCTAAAACAGAAATAAAGCCATGGTTCTGGAAATGCTTATATGTGAGTAGAGAAAAAGTTACTCCATGATCATTGTGAAATGACAGTTTATAAAAGCAAGGCAGAATTCTGTACACAATGAGCTCATTGCATTTTGTGCAGGCAGTGGTGGATATAGTATGTGCTATTTGAATGAACGCACTAGTTGAGTGAATTTAACCATGTTCCTTCCTGTTATTACACGCTCTAGGACATAATTTAAGGGAAGCTATGCTGTGATACTGAAAACTGACTCTTACATACACAGGAAAATAATCTTAGTATTGTTTAGAGATGGGGTATTCTAAAGAATTTCTTAAGTAGCTTGTAGACACATGTAAAATCTATTACTACTTGTAGATAATGTCATACACACAAAATGGAAGTGTGTATGTGTAATACAGCTACACAGAGCCATTGGAATGTATATGCATAGATACGTAGAGGTTTATATACACAGATGTATATTTTAAATAAACATGCAATGTTTCTCCCACATACAGACATATCTAATATTTACTTACACTTTTTCTGTTTATTCATCCATTCAAACATATAGTTTAAATTTTAAAAAGTATTTGTGTTCAAGAAGCAACTAATGTCAAAAGGTTTCAAAATAACTAAGTAGAACACCTTCATCTATATTTCCCTAAATACAATTTTGGTGTTTTTAAAATTTGTTATATGTCTCTTTGGAAGGCTTGTTTTTATTATGATTTGAAGAGAAATTGTACTGAAAGGAAAGTATCTACTTCAAACAAGTAAAAGTTAATAAATCTGTGAACAAGTATCTAAACTGAGAAAATGGGTGCTCAGTGGAATTATCAACTAATATGATCATTGGTGTCTTGGTTACTTTTCTCTTATTGCTGAGACAAAATACCCAACATTAAGGAAAGAAAGCTTTATTTAGCTCACAGTTGGTGGGTTTCAGTCCATACTCAGCTGGCTCCAAGGCAGAGTGGCACATGGCAGAGGGCAAGTGGTGGGAAAACAGCAAAAGCAACAAAAGCAAAAAGAGGGGAGGGCAGCAAACAACCTCTTTCCCTCCCTTACATTGTATGCAAACTACCCACCCCAGGGTGAGTGTATCAGTCAAACCCATAATCCCAACATCGGACCGTGAATCAATCATAAACTCTAGAAGCCCACCCCATAACTGCATGAGGCTTTGTGGGAACATCCATACACAAACCATAGCAATTAGGAATTTACTCGTCCTAAAAAAAAAAAAAAAACTCATTGTTAACACCACCAAATCAGTGAGAAACAATTTTTTAAATAAACTATAGAGAGTGGTATTGGGATAGAATATAAAATAAAGTCAGATAAATTTAGAACAAATTTTACACTAATATTGGAGACAAAGATAGCAATTACTATTTTAGAAATAGTGTCTAACAAGGTGCAAGTTACAAGTCTGAAAATATACACAGTTAAGTGTAACGAAGGGAAGTGTGCGACTATTTAGCACTTTGTCCTTTATAACTTAGGAAGTTTGATATAAATATTAATGTTTAAATTTAAGGAATTTCATTACACTAAAAGAAATAGCCATTACTCTGCCTTACTTTGAACAATCTCATCCTTCTTGCTACTTCCAGAAGCAGCTCTGGAATTCTCTTTTCATAACTGTCTTTCCAAGGCATGATTTTAAAAAAGTGCAGTAAATGCTGCTGCCTGTGCCATTGGATGGAAAGACAGGTGCGTAACAGAATTGCAGTGCGTTCTCCTCTGCCTTACTCAGGGGATCTGGCACTGTGTGACTTCTGGCTCTTCTCCAAAGTCAAAATGACCATGAAAGCTCAATGTTTTGAACTAACTCAGGACACAGAGGCACTCACAAGGCTCAATGGAAGACACAAAACAAAGTCTGCTGGAACCGCTTCAGAAGGTGGCACAAATGCTGAGGTGTGTTTAAGGCATGGGAGAAGTGTTGGTGGGGATTAATCACAGTATATCATTTACTGTACTGAATTTTAACACTTATCCTATTTTTCAATAACTTACACAATCAAAGTGTATTTCAATTAATGAATTTCAAAAAACAACATACAAGCTAATGCTGCAAGTTATTTCTTCCAAAGTGAGTAATTTTGCCATGCTTAGATTACCTTTAGAGAAATATTATATATACATATAGATAGATAGAGATAGAGATATCTATATAGATATAGATATATAGATATCTATATCTATATATCTATATATAGATATCTGTTAGTATACTCATACTTCCATATCTATCTATCTATATATATATGGAAGTATGAGTATACTAACAGATATCTAGCATCTATAGTATATTAATCCATTTACAAATGTATTATGCATTCATTTTACAGAAATAAAAATGTGTTCATCTCTAAATGGATGTGATTTTGTGAGACACCTTAATCAGATGATCAAAATAGTTTGTATGGGATACCAATTCTCTAACAAAATTGAGTTGATCAAATAATTTAAAAATGTTTGCTATCAGATGGAAAATTTTCATTGAAAGAGTTAAGTAAAAAGAAAAAGTCTACTTCATTTGTTGTCTATAATTGGGCTTGTAGTCAAGGTAACTCTGGGATCCAACTCACAGAAGAATTATCATATGCTAAGAATGTAAGGATTCCAATCATCCTTGGTATCAGCACCAGCTTTCCAATTTTATTCCATGTTCATTCACCTTTCTTTCACTCAAAAAGTCACTTCAAACCAGACAAATTGCTCTCTGTATTCCTAAGGGAGAATTTTCGAGACACATACCCTTATTTTTCATAGAGATCGACATATGCAATTCATTTATGCTACTCTAAGTGACCCTTTCATTGAAACAGTGCAGAGGCAGGTTATGTTCCCATGTTTGCTGTGGGACCATCGAGTGCCCCTTACACGTCCACTGCCAGTGCTATACTCTGCTGCCACCACCTAACGCCAGCATCCCAGCACTGTACTTCTGTCATCCTTTTGCATAATACAGTGCTTGTTTGATAACTTCTTCTACTTAATACAAGTATCTTTAAGTGTGATACAGTGTAGGGGGCCGGAAGATAATCAAACCTCAAGAAATAGGTGTGTAATGAACAATCTTGCTTATTAAATGTCTACAACTCATTATGATGTAATATGTTAGTCCTAATATATCATGCTGTTGTTGGTCAACTTTTCATATTTTGGGGGCATTTGTGAGACATATTTATCTGTTAACATTCATATCTTCTTATCTATGCATCCAGCTGTCATTTAAATAGAGGGCTAGGTTAAATAGAGTGCTGCATAAAAACATATTATTTTATACTAGAAAAGTACATAGTAGAGATTTAAGAAATTGCTACACATTCGGAAATGTGTCATTTTAAAAACTCCAAATATCGCTGCATGTAACCCTGAGGGGGTAGACAGTGACACTGCTGGCGCAGTGATCATCTGCCTCTGCTCCAGGTCTCTTAGAGCCAACAGATGCCAAGTTTGGAAATAATTAAAATGCATAATACTAATTCTGGAAATATGAAAACTTTAATGAAGTTATTTTACAAAACTTTCATTTAAGAGGTTCCATGGTGCTTTTAAATTTACAAATTAAGACGTTATTATTTCTGATATAACTTTATCTTTGCATACAGTATGCTTTTAAGTGCTAATTTAAGTGCTATGTTTAGTTATATATTCATATTTTTTAGACACTTTCATATTCTCTTGAGTTCAAAGGACTCATTTCTAAATGAAATATGTGAACAATAACATCGAGCAAGTAAGTAAATAATGAACCTATGCTGAAGAATTAATAGAAAAATTTAGCCTATAAACTTCTAAGCTGACTAGCTGATGTAATTAGCTTAATTGGCTGACTTAATTAAGTTCTACATTTTGTTTAAACTTCACTAAACATGTGAAATGAATTTAGAGAAATGTCATATTGAATATAAAATATGTAATGCAGCTGGGCATAAATTACTACTTCTTCACAGGTTAATTAGTATTATTATGATATTGACTTTGATGCAAAGTCTGTTTCTAATATATATTGTTCATATTTACAATCCTAAAGGAAATATATTTAGATAAAGCATTGAATATATTTGTCAATATATGTTAAGTACATTTATTTCAAAAATACTTTTCTTAGGGCTGGGGATATAGCTCAGTGGAATAAGCGCCTGCCTAGCAAGCGCAGGGTCCTGAGTTCGATCCCCAGTACCGCCAAAAAAAAAAAAAAAGTCCTTCAAAAATACTTTTCTCAGTATTCCCTTTAATCAGCACATCATAATTGTGTACATTTATAGGGAACAATACTGTATTTTGATATATCTATACAATGTGCAACCATTAAATCAACCATTAAATCAACCAATGTACAACCATTAAATCATCTAACACATCTTCCTTCTACCCCTGCAAATCTCTATGGTATTTGAAATTCACTCTTTATGTATTTTAACATATATATTACTAGTTACAAGAGTCACTCACTGTGCAACTGAAATCATAATCTATTCTTCTTGTCTATCAGAATATTAGACCTTTTGATCAACAGCTTCCATTGCTTCCCGACCTTCTTCCCCTCCCCCAACCCCTAGTAAATCATCGTTCTCTAGTTCAACCTTGTAAGAGCCCGCATACAAGTGAGATCATGTGGGATTTGTCTTTCTGTGCTTAGCCCTCTTTACTTAGCATAATGTCCTTAAGCTTCATCAATCATTGTGCAATTATTTCTCTTTTGAAGGCCAAATAACATTATAGTGTGTATATACGCCATATTTACTTCAACCTTTCATCCCTGGGTGGACAGTGAGGTTGTTAAATCCACCACTTTAATGGTGATATTTTTGAGATAAATCTCTGGTACGAGAATATCAGTCCCTGTTTTTAAAAAGCTTTTGTTAGTATAATCATGAATGTTCCACCCAAGCAAAGCTTTTCTAGCCCTAACATTGCCAGCTCACTATAGAGTTTAGCTTAATTTGTGTAGAAGAATCACTCAATTGAAAGTCTTCCTAGTTTACCACTGTTGAATAGTTTTCCTGTACAACCTAGCTTCCAGCTAACTGCAGAGCAAAATGGTGCAAAACTCAAAGCTGCTGTTTTTCTCAATAAATCAAGGAGCCAGGAACTGATCCCGTATTACCCTGACCTAAGTGTGATTTGTAACTAAGTGCTTTAGGCCCTGGGCTCAAGTCTGTGTCCACTGGGACACGTCTGTGTATGTGTGTTGGGAGTAGATGGGAAGAGAGAATATAAAGGAGATATTTGCACAATATCATTTAATTTAGTAGATAACTCAAAATCTAATTTTTTTTTTACTGGTTACATTCTCAACTACGATACGCTGCCACCCTGTGAAAGTTGTACGTACTATTTTACAAAACACAGGTGCATTACTGCTGCTCTCTTTCTAAGCTAAAAAGGCATATTAAGTCCATTAGGAATACTCGGCATGGTTATAACAATTTTCGTTCATATTTAAATGTATTCACACTTGTCTTCTTTTGTCATTCTGCTGCAAAAAATTGCTTGTGCCGCTCAGAATATGGGCTCACTCACTAACTTAATTTCCTACAATTCTTTTTGATTTCATTTATATAACAAAATGGTATTTCCTCTAGCCCACCCGGGATTTACAAAAGATAGAATAGCAGAGTTGTTTTAGTGTATTATTTTAAAGCAAAATGCACATGTTTAAAAAGACTAGAATTATTCTAGACCCATGAACCTGAAAGAGGTCCCCGGAGATTACGTTGGCCTCCTATCTGGATACTCTAGCAAGTCATTAATTTCTGTGGTTGCTATTACCTCCCGGAGCAAATTCAAAGGATGAAACCCAGCCCAAACTACACACCCTCCAAAACTAAGGAGACGTCTGGGAAAAAGATATTCTACTTTTTCCACACTTAAACTTGTAAGCCAATACATGTAATGTTTTGAAAGGGATTTTTTTTTTTACCGCTTTGGTTACTTATTTTAAAGGTTAATATAATAACCAGTGGCATTTAAGTAAAATTTCTGTGGTTCTATACTAAAGTAAATGGGAGAACCGTTGACCAATACCCTTGGGTCATTTAACTTCATACATTTTAAGAGTACCAAGAATGAACTGTTAGATTCCTTTGTTTAAATACAATTATGCCTCTGTCGACTCTTTCTCACCATCATCCCCAGTAACTCATCATTTTCGTATTTACTTGAACTCTCTTTCCCTAATTTATTCCAACACAAAGCTACCGGAAAATTTCTTGTTTAATATACATTGAGATTTTTTTCTATTCTACCTTTAGCTATAAAACTGGTGCTGATTAGTATATAAACTCTTTCTTCTTTAGCAAAGGCCCTTTGTAAATCTTCCTTAATGCTTTTCTCTGACACCTTATAACTAATAATTAAGTATTGTTGTGAGAAACCTCTCTAGTGCGTCTAAAGCATATTTTCAGATCCTGACTTTCTGTACCTCCTCTTTGATCACGAGATGAACGGTTTCAAACTCTAGCTTCCAAACAGCCTTGGCAAATAGCACAGAGCCTAAGTTAACATAGAAAGGTGGTTCTTTGATTCTTTTCTAACAAAATCATAAGGGACTTTATCGTTCATTTTTAATATTTTATCTATGTTGAAGGAGTTTGAATTTATTTTTAATTTTTTGTCATACTGGAGTTTGAACTCAGGCCCTTTACTCTGAGTTATATTCCCAGCCCTTTTATTTGAAAGGGGGTCTTACTAAACCACTAAATTGCTGAGGCTGGACTCAACTATGCTCATCCTGCTTCAGCCTACCCGGGCATTGGGATTACAGGTGTGAACCCCCACACTTGGATGAAATTTTTACTTAGTGTTAAAAAATATACTTATTCAGGGATGCTTGGAATTTTGAAACTTTCTTTTCAAAAAGAAAAGAAAAATGCTACACATTATTACAATCACATGGTAGAATACACAAGAACAAACTGTCAAACATACATACACTTACACACCTAAATCATGCTTCTGGGTATGTAATGAGCAACACCCAAAGAAAACTTCTATTTGACCACATTTGAAGATACAGCAAGAAAAGCTCTTGAGCAAAGAAATGTTCATAATCATGCTATTTTCTTTATTAAAAACTGAAGAAGTAATATATAATCTTGAAGAAGTAACATATAATCCTATGTTCACTATATTATGAGGTGATAACTGAATAATCAGCACACGTTCTGGAATTCATCCAAATTGATCAGTTAGGGAATGTCTACAAGAGGTAAAAGCGGATATAATTTGTTCACAAAGATAACTCTCACCAATAATTTTGTCTTGTCTTAATAAACCCTCTTTAAGTAGGGGAAAGTGCAAAGTCTTACCCAATGTGTGTGGCATCTGTCCTTCCTTCCCCAGTGAATACGCATCTTGCGGCCAGTATGTCACCAAAACTAACTTCTACTGGGTGTTCCACTGGATAGAAAGCCTGGCAGGAAAACGAACATAAAACTTCGTTAAAATTATAAGTAAAACCCACAACCATGTGCTTGAATAATGCGAGACTTGGAGTGGTATGGGCAGAGAGAATGAAGACAGACACCTAAGAGTTCACCTTTAATTAATTCCATTCCACTTTATGACCTGAGTAACAAGATTTTGAAATAGAGAAGATACAGTCTCTAAATGCATTCCACAAAAATCAGAATAAATGCAATAGGACAGAAGACTGCACCTGCATGTTTAGATTGTACTGAAAGACTTAAGAGCAAATTTGGAGGTATTTAGATTCTAGAAAAATTAGTAAGAACTACATAAAGATTTTGAAAAATTACTTTTGTGGGTTCATATTGTTTCCTCTCCGGACTAACTCAGATACTACGCACCTGTGGCAACTGAGGGCTCTGGCGTCCAATGAGCGTCCACTGTCCATTTCTGACTCTGTACCCACTGACGACCTTCCCTGAACAAGCACAAACCACACAGCACAGGAAGAGATCAGCAAAAAGATACTTTACCTCTTCTTTCTAAAAATAAAGTCTGAATATTTTTCAGAACCTCAAATACTGAATATCTTAAAGAGAAAAATATGACAGAATAGCATAAAAGTTACTTTGAGTGAAATAGACTTCAAGTCAAGTATAACTTATATTTTATACTTCAAGCACTAGTGAGCACAGTGATAAATACTGGTAATTTCAATATTGATGCAATTTAAGATTCTTACCTAAATGGTGAGTGTGAACTCGATAGGCGAACACATGCATTGGGTACATTTTATAATGGCATGAAATGTCAGAATTCACCACTGTGAAAAATAAAAACAGAGAGAAAAGTCACTATTGCACTGCAAAATGCCATTCTTGTCTGAAATCACATATAAGGTATTTATAAGATCCTAGGTATTCAGGTTTTCTGGTTGGTTTCTTTTTTTTTTTTTCAGTCAGGGTCCCATTACATAGCTCAGGCTGGTCCTGAACTCACTATGTAGCCCAGGCTGGCCTTGAACTCACAGTGATCTTCTTGCCTCAGCCTCCTGAGGGCTGGGATTACAAGCATGCACCACCGCACCCGGTAGGGTTTTCTTATGAAATAAATACAGACTCAGTGCTCAGCAAATTAAAATTAAACACTTACTCAAAGCCAATCATTTCACTGAGATGAATTAAGAATCTCTTGCCTCACATCTTTATTTTATTCAAAAACAAAATAATTGGAACCAAACTAAAATACCCTTTCCGTGAAAGCACAGGCTTATTTTATTACCTTTATCTAAAAAGGTACCCAGTGGAACAAGCTGAAAAATTGTTTATTTTTATTTAAGGAACAAAAGGATTTTTCACAAATTGAGTGCAATCACAGTCACTAGAGTGACAGTCTATATTGACAAAAATCGCTTCATATGCGTCTTTCTTCATGGTATAACACATAGTAAGCACATAGTAGGACTTGGATAAATATTTCTTCTCTAACTGACAAGTGAAGTGCAACAAAGAGACCATACTGCCCATTACCTTTAAAAGACTTCCAGACAAACAGTATTTAATGGAGCACTTTCATTAGAGGATATTTAGATGTGCTGATAATTACCACTATCTACATTTTCATAGTTTTTCATCATCTTTGCAGAATCAGCTATTTCTATTCCTGTTTTGTAAACAGGAAAATTAGTATATTTAAGTTCAAAGATCAAATAGTGTTGGACTTACTCCTCACTTGATTTTGAACCTTTCCATGTAGTAATTTAAGCCACTTCACATTATGCAGTTTTTGCGTTGAGTGGATGATTGATTTGTAAACTATGTTCTCATTTACGATTCACTTTATCCAACCCACTACCTTCCTAGTGGCCTCAACCATAGCATCTCAATAAGTAAACATTGGAAAATTAATAAACCATTGGCTTAGAATAATGCCAAAATCCATTCTAAGTTCATGGGTAATAAAAAATTGACTTATTTTTCAGACATAAATACTGGTCATTTAAAAAGTTTATGAAAGACACCTGGGAAATCTATTGTTACAGATTTGTTGTGAAGGTAACGGTAAATAGGAAGAGATCATTACTCACTTTTCTCTCCTGGTGGTATAATGGTGTCAACGGACATCATAAGATACATGCCAGCAATTAAAGGCTGTCTGTGGGAAAAAGTAATGATTTTCTCAATTATTTGACAAAGCCAAAGCTACTGTTATAGAAAAACTGGTTTATAAAATGTGATTGTTTTGAAAATTAAAATGAAACGTCATGGATGGGAGGTACTATATATACAAACATACAGATAATATTTTTGTATGTATGTATATATAAAGGCAGACTATAAATGGTGCCTGTGGTGGCTATTTTTATGTCAGTTTGGTTAGGCTACTGTCCTGTCTGTTGGCTCAAGCACCAGTCTAGGTGTTGCCGGGAGTCATGTGTTTAAAAGGCAACTAACATTTAAAACAGACTTTCAGTAAAGCAGATTATTTTCCATGATGTGGATAAGTCTCATCTAGGGCTTAAGAGGAAACTGAGTTCTCCTTAAAACAAAGAAATTCTGCCTACAGACTGGCTTTGGACCCAAGAATGCAACATGAACTACTCCTTGAATTTCCAATCAGCCTGCAGATTTTGGATTTGCGAGTGCCTCAAAATTCCCTTATAAGCAATCTCTGTCTCTCTCTGTCTCTCTCCTCCCACATCTCCCCTTCCCTCTCCGTTTCTCTCCATCTCATGAATTCAGGTCTCTTTTGCGAGCCCTGCCTAGTACAGCAGTCATGACACCTGCTTGTAACATTCACGCCCATGTTTCTTTCCCTCCCCTCGAATGTGGACAGAAATAAGTGTAATAAATTATTTCTAACAAATGGCAAAAGGGACGGTATGTCACTTCTAAGATGAGGTTTCAAGACTCTGGCTTTTGTCCTTCATTCAAGGCCTCATTTGCTCTCTGCTTAGTTTCCGTGGTGGACCCCAGCTGTCATATTGTGAGCTCGTGAGGAGAAAGAGAGGCGGGCGAGGGAGCAGGGGCCAGAAAGATGCTCAACCAACAGATAGGGAAGAAAGAAATGTATCACACAACAACCACTGAGTGATCTTAGAAGTGGTTCTTCCAGGGTGCAGGCAATGCATGAAGCTGAAGCTGAGACGGCAGCCTCTGAAATACCAGTCAGAAGACCCAGGCTTCTGCCCCACAACACACTGAGGTTATCAATGATCACGCTTCTAAGCATTAAGTTTGGGATAATTTGCTTTCCACAGTGGACAAGTAAAACAATGAATTTCTCACTTTTAATTTCTCAAAGATCTTAGGGTTGTTGTTTATCTGGGAGAACCAGAGGTACTTACGGCACACGTGTGAGATGTAAGGATACACCAGAACAGTCCTTGTGGTTATCTGAAAACACAGCAACACAAACCTTAGATATGACAATGTGAAAGACTGTGTCACATTATGCGATTTAAATAACATAGTACCTTTCAAATGTTACTTTTCCTTTATGGATTATAGAGTAAGACACATTGATCGATTCCTTCAGTCACTAATCCACCACAAAAAGGCCCATTCCATTCTCAGGCGTTGTTTTGGCTCACCAAATGAGTAGTTGTATGCTTTTCTGCAAATGCGCTAGTCACTAGCAAGAGCTCTCAGAACAAAGCTTTGCTATTTTCTCTGCATTATCTAAACTGCTAAAATAACCAGAGTGGCTGACAGACAGAATGAATGGTTAGTTCCATGGGGTACCAAACAACTGACTTTTCCACTTCATAATATCTGAAGTAACCCATAATTTGGGTTTTGAAGGCAGTGTATTACCATTTTAGGGTCTGTAATGTCTTAGCTTTATGTATAGGAACCACTTTCTCTGTGTATAAGCCATGCTTATTCTTAAACAGACCCCATACTTTATTTTTTTGTACCTAACATCAGGTGAAAGCCTGTGTATCTCTTTATCTTTGACAACTTCTGCAAAGGCCTATTACAAACTTTCCTCCATTACCCCTGTTTTCCCAAGTGAAAGTAAGATACAAATTCAAATGCCCATCCAAATTCTCTCTCTCCTGAACTTCTGACTTCTACTACAGAGACCATGAAAAGGAAGCCATAATTACTCATTTCTTATGTTTCATTGTAGGTTAAATACTTTCTATTTCATATTGCATTCTAAGTGACTTTTAGAAAAATTAAGTTTATTGGTATATTTTAGATATACACAATGATCATATTCGTCATAGGGAATTTGTACCTGTACTTGATATATTTTGATTCCTCTCTGTTCTCAATCCCCTAACTAAAATTTCTACTCAATTCTGAGTTTATTTTATATGAATACTTATTGTGTGCTTGTATGTGTACAAGACTGATATGATTATCATGGAAACTAAGAAATAAAATGCATTAATAAACAACATAGGGAATAAAGTTTTAACAGGTTTTCCTTTGACTTAGCTGTCATTTATGAGAAAAACAAGGGCTGCCTCTACGGAAATGTATAATAGCAGGCAACTTACAGGATATGCTTTGATTTGCCTCCTATAATGTTTAGCGCAATAAATCATATTTAATACTTTGAGAATGAAATGAAAAAGACACTTTTCTGTATAATACTATGTTCGGTCTTAAAAAGTATAAAAATAATTTAAAAGAAAACATTTTATATTTAATCATTTTCTATCTTTTTAGTTGTACAAAGAGATCTCTATCAAAGCTCATAAATCAAGCTCAGGGAGGCCATTACCATAATAATTTTAGGAATTTTTTTCATTTTTTTCAAGTGACTTTAAGAGAAAGTACAATAATAATAATGAATGAGAACTGCAGGCTTCTCTTAACCTTTGCCTATGCTTTTAAATATAGACGATAACTGAGTGCAGTTCCCTAATTTATTAGCTAAAAACACTTTTTTTAAGAACAACCTTCCTTACATGTCCTACATGCAATCTAATGACTATGTCAAGTCTGTATGGCTTTCAAAATGACCTTACTGAGAGTCATGCTTCTATCTCCACTGATCCAAAGAGAAGAGCAGGAAGTATACCGTCCATTCATATCAGATGAACTTCAAACTCCAGAGATGCACTGAGTTAGCTTAGTTGACTGTAGGAAACACTTTTCATGTGTATACAAAAATCATACCTATGCAACATGCTTATTTTGAGAAAGGAGAATCACCCATTCATCTAGTACCACCCATTCATCTAGTACTTATTAATCAAGCAGTTTGATGCAGGCACTGTGCTCTACACTGGAATACAGGGAAATACAGACAGACAGATAGACAGACAGATAGATAGATAGATGGATTGATTCTGGTTTTCTGCTCTCAGGTGCTTATGATCTCTAATGGGTGGAGCAGGAGAGACAGGGAAAAAGAGAACAGCAAGTGTGTAAACAGTGGACTCGATAAGACAATGTGTAGAGGGCAGCTGTCTCACCACTGTGGTCAAAGAAGGACCACATCAGACCACAGACCTGGAGGAAGTGGGCTCCACAAGACCAGGGGAAGAACATCCCGGGAGAGGGAGGAGTAACGGTCTCCAAAGCCCTGAGGATGCTTCCAGGACAGGAGGGCCAGTGTGCAAGGAAAGTGCAGAGGCAGATAAGCTGCAAACAACACATGCAGGCTGTCCCAGAGGAGGCCTAGAGTCTGGATTTTATTCTGTGTGCAAAGAAGCTGTGCAGTGAGTGATAGGGTCAGATAAAGTATCCACAAAGCACATGACCTTCGCACCTGTGCATTACTTACCAGTTGAGTGAATGTCAGGGATTTGGTAGTTTTTTTAAAAAACTTTAATTGTTAATACTATCAGAAAGCTGGGCCATGTGGTGCATGCCTTTAAACCCAGCCCTCAGGAGGCTGAGGCAGGAGGAGCTCACTGAGTTCAAGGCCAGCCTAGACAACATAGTGAGTTCAAGGCCAGCCTAGACAACATAGTGAGTTCAAGGCCCGCTGGCAATACATAGTGAGACCTTGTCTCAAATAATCACCACTACCACCACCAAAACAACAACAGAAATACTAGGGGAAACTTTCCCTCCCATACAACATACATCTAAGCAAAAGGCCTGGTAAGTACTGAAATCTGTCCTCTCAGTTTTCATAACATCTTTGCACTGCAAGAATGAAGTAAATCACATATTGATCTTTTTATATAAATTCGCTGATTATTCTTTATTATGACTTCAAAAATTTAAACAGGAGAAATTAATAAATAGCAAGTTTCAAGTACCGAAGAAATGTATAATTAAAGCAGAAATCTACCCCCAGGTTCACTGTTGTGGAATGTTACTAACATCATCGTTCCTCAGGTTATAAAACAAAGCACCGTTCTGGTCAATAATGCCGTTTATTAGAACTATCTAAACTGGGCAGCTTTTCCTCAAAGAAAAACACAAAAATTAGTGATAAACAAATTTTAACTTAAAAGCACTTATAATTCCTCTCATCAGAGTTTCCCTAAATGAAGTCAGCCACTTCTGTGTCATTGCAGTGGACCTGCTGCCCTCCTCTAAAGATGCTTCAAAGATGCGTCCCAGCTTTGCCATTCATCACACTGTGAGGACACAGCACTGTGATTTTTTAAGACTATGTATTTAATCAACTATACGTCATATCAAAAAAGAAAGTCAAAGACATCCAACAACAACAACAAAACAGCAAAAAACTTGAGGAATACTAGGAGATGAGGTGCATTCTAGAGAAAAGTGTGAACTGCACTTAGATGCTACGATGAATTTCAGGGAAAACTCACTGTTGTGACTCTGTCTTGCTTATGAAATATAAACCACGTACGGGAGAGTGTTGGTGGATATACCCACATCCAGAGCAAAATGTTTTGTGTGAGATATCAAATTATAGAGAAGGAAAACTAGCCAAATCATACTCTTACAACACATACAAGATAGCTTTTGAACAATGGCCAAAAGAATTGGGTTCCATCAAATATATCTGGGCAGTTTTATCTAGTAATTGAAAGGAATTGAAAATAGTGTGTGTGCTTGTGTGTGTGTGTGGGTTGGTGGGTTGGTGTTTGTGTGTGTGTGTGCATGTGTGTATTGATATTATGTTTTAAATTATGGATAATGGCTTAGATTATCCATCATTATTTAACCTTGGAGAGGTAGAATTACAATTTCATGATTTTTTTAAAAATTGTGTTTATGTGCAGTCTAATAGTCGAACAAAATTCTACATGTTTTCTCAAAGTGAATATTTACAGTGTACTTATATGTGTTTTAGAGATTATTGCATTTTATATATTTACTCTTTCAGAGTCAAGTTTACAACCATAAATGATCGGGATCTCTATGAGTACAGCTTTCTGCAGTGTGACCCGAGAGCCCAAAAGCTTGCACATGCACTCAGTGATACTCCCAGTGGGAAAATTCTGAATTCCATCAAACAAGGTGGTCGAGGGTTGTGGGGCACTTCCGGCCCTACAGCTGGGCCTACAGCAGGTGCAGCTTCGGGGAGAAGCATATTTTAGCCTCAGTGTTTGGCATGAAGATCACGACATTTTAACATCAATGTGAGCCTTGCCACAATGATATATGATCATTTTCACAAACTCTATCACAATTTTACTTCTGGTGAACTCAGAAACTTCAGCTGGTTTTGCATATTTCCCTGATGATTCACAGTGCGTTCTGACTTTTCCCTTCTGCTGTAACATTGTGCCCGGGCCACAAGATATGAAAATTCATAAAGAGTAATCCATTTCAATTTTCTAGCTGTATACGAAATCCATCTCTGACATGCACCATAACTGAAATGGATGGTACTTAAGACATTCATGATAACAAAGAAATACATTGATATTTCTCCTGGTATTTCATTACATAATGAAATAATGAAATCAAAATTGAGATAGTTATGAAGTATATAGAAAAGGGACTCAAAATATCAGGGACAGGATGAAAGAAACAAGAGACATGAGAGGCAAAGGAATGACAGGAAAGTTAGAGTGGGGTAGAAGACCAGAAAAACTGAATCCCGTTGCTTAAAGTAAAGATGAGAACAGTAATGAGTCAACAAACTAAAATGGTCTGAAATGATGAGACAGATTCTGTTCGAATGAAAGGCAGAAATGGAAGAAAACTATTCCTGTGACTTATAATTCTATATAAATATTGTACCTGTCAAATTTGTTAAGTACAAAGTTTAGTATTATTTTAATCATACACAATTATTTGACCATAGTATGATGCCTTAGAAGTTGATAATTAGTTTTGGTTGGGAGCTCACTGGGTTCTTTTGTCTAAAACAAATGGGATTCTGAAAGTTATTAAATATTGATAGATTAGTACTAGTAATCAGTGACTATAATAGTATGAAACTGTAGTCTGCAAATAGATAATGTAAGTAAAGGACACAGAACTAGATTGGGAGCTTAGGAAAAATTTGATAAAAGTTATTATGATTCTTTAATTGGTACATCCCAAAAATATTAGAACATGGATAATTTACTTTTAAGAAATGTACTTTTGCTATTATAAGTTCGAAATTTCTTTAATGGAAGAAACCAAAGCACATCAAAGTTCTCCAACTTACAATACAAGAATAGAAGGAAGGTGGGAATGGGGCATATCATAATGTTTAACAGAGTTTAAAAATGAAATTGCAATTTCAATTTATATTACATATATACTACAAAACAGATTCTCAGAATGAGAGGGACTAGGCAGATACAGAACAGAGTTATCAGCTGAAGTAAGTAAATGTTAGTAAGGTAAGTGCCATATTCTGGTTGAAATGAAGGTCTTGAATTAGAGGCCACGGGACTGTGAAGAAGTTGGCAGAATATCACTTCAAGTTCTGTCTTGAGTAGCCCAGAACAACTTCATTTTTGTTTTTGTTTTGCCAAGCAAGCCCTTATTCCACTGAGCTATATCCCCAGCCCTTTGTTTTTGTTTTGGACTAGAAGCTATCAGTTCAATAGGATCCAGCATTTCCAGAAAACAGAGAGAGACCATTTTTTTGTTGACACTGAAATTATTGCTTCAACCTATGCTCACTTATCCTGCACATCTGTTATCACACAGAAGTTGTGACAACTCTTTCTTTAATGTAGTTCAATACATTCTTAATTCAGTATTCTTATTCCTAAGGAAATGATTACATTTACTGGATTAGGCTCAACATGCACTGGTGAATACCTGATCTTAGCCAAAACTGTTCTCTACTTGTATTTATAGAAAACTGAATTCAAGACATACTTCTCTTTCATGATGGTTTTGCTCATGTAATAAGATAAAAAGTTTAGCCTAATGGATTTAAAGATATGGAGATGGAATTCCATTCATCAGGCAGGTATCAGGAGGGTGTTATGGCTTGTATTTAGATGTCCAAAGCCTCATGCAGTCACAAGTGGGGCTATTGAGAGGTGGCTGTATCTAGAATATGTGATGCTAGGATTAAGTGTACAATTCTGGGATTAAGGTTGTGTGATAATCAAATTATTCCACTGATTGGTTTGGCATAGTTCTGGATGTGAATAATGGGAAGACCCATCCTGCGGGCAGGTGCTACCTACCACGGGTAAGATATGAGGGACAGAACAGGGGCTGCTGCTGTTGCTTTCTGCTTGCTGCATTTGCTGCCTTCTGCCTGACATGCACTGTTTCTCTTCTTTGATGCCCCTCTGTCATGCCACCTGGCCTGAAGCCAGCCGACTGTGGGTTGAAACTTCTACAAACTGCGGTTCAAAATGAACGTTTCTTCCTTTAACTTTATGTATTGGGTCTTTTGTCTCAGCAACAAGAAAAGTGACAAAGACGGAGTGAGATTTCATTACGTCATTAGACTCCATTGTGATGTCAGATAAATGCACAAAAAGCATTGGTAATGCTGAGTACAGTGGAAAAGTTGAAAGAATAACTTTTTAAGAGAAATGTAAAATAACAAGTGCAATGATGTCTCAGAGGCACATTGCAGCACAGGACAGGACTGCAGTACTGGTGGCTGTGTAATAAGACGTCTCAAAAGCAGTCATAGGATGAGAGAACTGAGTACAGCCAGACACTAGGTGAGACTTGAAAACAGCACTCTATCAGAGTCTAATCTTCAGCACAATGAAAACTGGATGACCACTTCACAAGTGTCCTAGCTTGCATTTTTTGAGAAATTGCTCTGCTCTGCTTAGGCAGAGATATATAACCACAGCAAGGTATTTTATCACATATATAGACTCATAGAATTCAGAATTAGAAAAGACCCCAGAGAGGACAGAGCTCAACTCCCTTGCACTTTATAGAGAGGGACAAAGAAGCTGCAGAGATTAAGAGCCTTGTCTAAAGTAATTCAGGTTTCTGACAACATACCCAGTTATCAGATCTAATCCACCAGTGATAATGCTTAATAAACATATTTACAAAAACAGATACTTTTATTTCTTATAGACTCCCAAAGCATTTTGCCTGTGAAATACTCTGAAGGAGATACAAGAGAATTAAGCAAGGAAAAATAAGTAACTAGTGGTACTTAAAGACATCCACTTAAGCAGGAAGCTCAATTCTCTTAATGGATGTGACTGCATGGGATATGAGGTTATCCATCCCAAACTATTTAGCTTGCTTTTCTAATAATAGCTTGTAATTCCTGCTTGGATTCATGGCTAAGTAATAAAGTAAGTATGTGGAATAATGCATGATAATAACCTATTACATCTTAGATTCTAAGAAGTCTGTTGGTTTCTCCTAGCTTTTCCCTCTGGAGATAAGCCCTCTACCATTTATTTGCTCATCTTGTCCTGCTGCTTCCTTGCTTCAATAAAGAAACAGGTCAGCCACTGATTCTGAGGGAACAGATGTATTGTTATAAACTGTACCCTGTTAATTGGAAAAATCCTTCAGAAAGTCACAGAGTAGATTTCAATTCATTACACTCTCTCACATGGCAAAGGCAAGGAAGTAAGCACACCCATCCCCTACTCTCCTCAAACATAGCTTCAGGTAATGGATTATTTCCTTATGGACATACTTTTGAAAACATGCCTAGAACTTTTGACAAGTCTAAGGAAAGCAAATAAATAGTTTCATCCACTAAAAAAAACTTGTTTTAGAAAACTTGGAAGCAAATATATGTTGTATCACATCCTCCTCTGGTAGAGTGTTCAAAAGAGCCCTTCTCTGCTTTATCCTTTCACTACAGAGGCAAACATGAATGAAAGATATCAGAGAAATTGCCAGTCACTCTGCTGTAATATATGTACATAGGCATTCTAATAATTATTGGGCTATAAAACTGCCTAGATCCTTACCTTATAGTACTTTGTTCTAAATTAGCAACATTAAATTAATGGGACAGACGATGTTTTGTTGAGACAAAATCATGGCTCCCAGGGTAACCAAGAGTAGGAGATGAGTTAGGGATTAATTTCTAGAGCCAGGGAAATTTTCCTCTAATTAAAATTACTTTGAAAATCCCACCAGAGACAGATTCGACACAGCCATTTTCCTGGACATGGGAGCCAGCTGCTGTCATATAGGGCATGTTTTGTTTTGTCTTTTTTAAAAGCTATCTCTATACAGGTAAGATGTATCATGGCATTAAAATGATTACCTCCAAGCAACTGAAACTCTGCTGCAGAGGTGGACATAGAGGCAAAGAGGAAGCAAACCCAACAGAGGAAACAGCAGATCTGTGTCTTGCCTGGTGTTCACTAGGGGCAGAGGCCTGATGAATGGAATCCTGGTTTTCAGTGAAGCTAAGACACAGCTCCTTTGTTGGATTTTGGTACTACCTGGATTATAAATGCATGTCTAAGGCATACTTGGAAAAATGTGGATCATTTCAATTAACCCAAAATGGACATACTAACATTTTTAAGGATTTACTGAGAGTTTCTTTAGAATATAGAGTCATCAAGTTTTTCCTGAAGAATTTCTAGATTTCTGAAAGCATATTCTCAAAGTGTTAGTACTCTCCAGTTATAGAAGCATCAAGATAAAATAATCCCCATTCATAAAGCACCAGCACCTTAAGCTGTCACAGTCAATGTGTGCCTGCTTAGCAAAATATAACTGAAACAGAGGTGTTGCTAGCATGCTACAAACGATACAGGGGTTTTCCCAGAGGCTGCTGAAAGCTGGCTTAGCAGACAAGCTTCAGTGCTAAAGAAACCACCGCTATGAAAAAAAAAATCTTCAAAAAAAGAGTTCCTTTTGAAGCCGGCACTGCAGCGAGTTAGCTTCTTTTGATTTTGTATTCACCGCGATGGGACTAGAAATTACCAGCTTCCATTTGCCCTGTGGCAGGGAAGAGAAAATGCATCTATCCATCCTGCAGGAAGATGACTTTCACACACGACGGCCCGCGCTGTGCCCAAAAGAGGCCCAGTGGGAGCCAGGCAGGATCACTACCTTGCTTTACAAGCACTCTGAGAAGTAGACGCGCAGACACAGCTGAAGTCAGAGCACCGTCGGCCGTTTCCATCCTTTGTAAACACAAATAACAAAAAGAATCTATAGCGAAGCTTACAGCTTACACTATTTCTTCTCTCAGAATTAGGAGCCTGCTCCAAAGTCCTCTGAGGGAGCATAATTAAAAGATAACACCCACTAAGCCTGGGCAAATACAATGTTAAAAGAGATATGGCACAGTGTTTGAAAATTCTTGGTCTTTAAACTCTGTACATCTACACATAGGAATCAGACAAATAGGAAGGTCCAGCTTCTGGAAGTTTTAAAGAAACTAACACAGCAAGGTAACCAGCACTAAAACTAAGGAAAAAGGAAAAGTCCCCTACTTTTATCCACTTCTGGAACCATGAAGTTTTAGATTTTTATATTTGTGTATATACCACATTTAAACACTTACTTGCCTTGAAAGAGTTCTCTCTTGGCTAAAACTAGACATTAAACTGGGCTGTCCACTAGCTTCCTGGGTTTGGTTGAATAGTCTTCAATATTATGCTTGGTTAATAAGAAATCCATATCTGTTTCTCATTTCTCCCAGTCAGAAGTTCTATTAATCATTTTTGCTTCTTCCTCTTTTTAAACATATATATTTAAATGATGATCTGAATTTCCTTTTGGATTTTCCCAACTACCGTCTGTTCTTCTCACTGAGACCAGAATAGCTACAAGTACAGGAACTAGGAAACACACAGCAAATAAAATAAATTATGAATCAAAAAGGGACATTAAGAGTTTGAAACAAAGAAATCTTTTTTAATACAATTTGGTATATAAAGCTGAAAACATTTCTCATATAAAATGCTGTACTTAAAATTTTTGAATAGTATAGACTATTTTAAATAACTTTTGTTTAATTTAAACCTCTAAATTCTTGTGAATGGTAAACGAAGAGTAATAGTAAAATCACCTATTTTGTTTAGAAAAAAATAAGTTTATATTTTACAAAAGCTATAATTTAATTGGAATTTTATTTTAACACTCAAACTAAAACTGTGGCTCCAGTTTTAAACTCAACTATCTTTATCAATTTAAAATACTATTCTGCACTATTTTAGTGCTTTGGTGAAAAATTAATCTAAAGTATTTCATTTACGTAGTCATATAATCCTTGTTATTCATTAGAGTGCATTAATTGGTACACTTTGTACATTATAGCCCATATACTTCATTTAGTATCAATTTGCAGGCATCCAATATGTTCATGTTGCAATATGACAGGAGGATTAACAAAGTGGCATGAAGCATTTCTGGATTACAGGCAGTATACAAATGCTAAGTATCATTACTACATTAATGGAAAAATATTGAAACTCTCACAGTCCCAGATTACTTCAAAGTTTCCTTATATATTCAGTCTTTATACCATAAAATAAAGTACCAGTGTAGAAAGCTCTGTGATTACTAGCGGATTTTACTCAACTTTCAGTTACTAATAAAGTTACTATACCACCCCTAATTTGTGAAGCAAAAGTGAAAATAACTTGCAAAACAGAGGGGGGTTAGGACAGTGTGAGGCAAGACAAGTAGCCCTGCAAGAAAGTTTTCAAAGATGGAACAAGAAGGAATTAATACACAAGGAGAAGAAAAAAAGATGATGAGTGAAAGGTTTTCAAAGTGGAAAAGAGAACAGTAGTGTTCCTGTTGGGAGAAATAGGGAGGTTCTAGGTGTCACTTTCACTTGCCTATTTCTTGTTTGGGTCTTTTATTTTAAGTACTTAACTTTTTAAAATTTCTTGTATATTCTGAATATTAGTCCTTTGCTGAGAAATAGCTGGCAATTTTTTTTGCCTATTCTGTAGTTATCTCTTTACTGATTCCTTTGTTGTGCAGTAGATTTTCAATTTGATGTAATCCCATTTGTTGCTTCTCACTGTTACTTCTAGTGCAGTTGGGATATTTTTAAAAAAACATTTCCTATATCTATGAATTCAAGTGTTTACCTATTTTGTCTTCCAGGAGGTCCACTGTCTCTGTTTTAATGTTTAGATCTTTGAACCATTTTGATTTTAGTTTAGTGCGTGGTGAGAGATGTGGGTCACACTTCAGTCTTCTACAAAGAGATGCCCACTTTTCCCAGCACCAGTGCTGAACAGATTGTCTTGCCTCCCACATAGGCTTTTGGGCCCTTTGTCAAACATCAAATAGATGAATACGTCTGGGGATATTTTTGTATCCTCTACTCTGTCCCATAGATCCATGTGTCTGTTTTTGTGTCTGTACCATACTGTTTCTATCACTGTTGCTTTTTAGTATAGCTTAAAGTCAGGTGATTCTATCTTATAGAAGGAGTGACAATCATTAAGGAATCAAAGAATAATGAAAGCTGGTATGGGTGCTGTGAGAAAGGAACATTCTTCCTACATTATTGGTGGGAATGCAAAGTACTAAAACCATTGTGGGTGTCAGTACGGAGACTGCTCAAAGAACTAACAGTAGAATTATATACAATCCAGCAACTCCCTTCTATGTATCTTTTCTGAAGAGCTAAAGACATCATACTTTAGCAACGCCTGCATGCCAATGCACAGAGCATAACAATTCATCATAGCTACATCCTGGAAGCAGCTGATATATCCATCAACTGACAAATGGATAAAAGAATGTCTATCGATAGGTAATGGAATACTGCCCAGCTATAGAAAGCTAAACTCAAAACATTTATTGGAAAACATGAGGTTGAGTGAAATAAATTAGACACACACACTTAAATATCATACACTATCTTTCATTTGGTTAAGGAAAAGTACAAACACAGAGCAAAAATAAGGATGGACAGAAGGAAACAAGGTGATGTATCTACAAATAAGAAAGATTCAGGAGCCCAAGAGTGAGAGAAGTGGGGGAGGGGAAGTAACAGAATTAAGTATGCCATGTACAGAAACCCAGTAACCTCAATGAATGCAAACATTATATGCCATCAATGAGCTGAGAATAATAGAAAGAATTAAAACAGGGAAAGGGATTTAGAGGCAGAGGGAAAGAGGTAGGTGGGAATGGGAATTAATGTAAAAAGAGATATGCTGTATTATGTACACATACTCCCCAAGATGAATGTAAAATTCATGCACAGTAAACATGTGCTAAAAAAATAAAATAGTACAATACTAAAAAAGGATAATAAAGAATTCTTCAGAAAAAATGTACCATAAAAGGAACCGGTAGGAAATAGGAAACAGAATGTGTAAACCCTAGCACTTCTCTCTACGGAGTTCTTTCTTTCCTGGAACTTATATAATGTCATAAAGGACATGTCACAGCCATCAGGGAAGCAGTGAGGACAGTGGATGGCTGAAAGGCTGGTGAACCACTGGACCCTGTGTGTAGTGTTTCCAGAGTTCTCAACCAGCTTTTTCTGAAGCAGAACTTTACCCTCTAAATTTTGTGAGCTGGTTGACAAGTAACTTATTTCTCCTCTTAATTTCCTTTAGTTAAAAATGAAGTGCTATTGGATATTAATTATTTGATAACTATTGTTTTCAAGCTTTGACCAATTTGAAAAATTGAGTTAATACTTACAAGTGATTTTTAGAAGAAGTAAAGATAGATACAATGAAATAAATGAAGATAAAGCATAAAGCTTTCTCAAAAAAGCAAACAGAAAAATGAGAAATCTGATAAACTAACTTGTATGCAGGAAAGTCCTCCCTCCAAAAAAAACCCTTAGGCTAAGTACTATATTGTTCTATGTTGAATGGTTGATATTTTAATTCCACATTTTAAAGGATTAAAGAATATTGTGAATATATTCTTTAAAAAATAAGAGATAACTGCAGTGCTGTATGTATCATCTCATAACTAAATGAATGAAACATAATTCCTACTGGTTAATGGCCATATTTAGATGGTAAAATAAACAGGTGTGCAATGGAATGAATGAGATGAATAAAGATCATTTAGCCTTCCACACTGAAAATGATTGACAGAGTCGAGATGCAGGAAGCTGGAGAATCAGGAGCTCACATTTATATAAAGAGATTGGCAAGAGCAAAAATTACTGCAGGATAACAGGCTTCCTTTGGATCATTCAAGAGGTACTGAATAGTCCTAAAATCATTCAGATGACTCACATCCAGCAGCCTGTGTACAATAAAGGTTAGAGAAAAACATGAAGCACATCGGATTACAATTCTTATGAAATCAGTGGGATTATCAAGCAACCTGCTATGGAAATATTCCTCCATGATAAAGGAAGAAGATTACTTTATATATGAGAATGAAAAATCACAGAAGAGATGAGGAAAACCAATCTGATCCTTATTCACATTCAATCTATTGTATAAGAGTTTATTCCTCTTGGTAATTATGGCTCAGAAGATTTTAAATATATTGACTTAATTTTGTGCTTGTTTATAGAGAGGGCATGAACTTTGGTGTATATAAAAACCAGGAATCCAGTACAAATTAAATTATTCTAGCTTTAATATCATTGGATTCGTAGCTATGCTACCTTAGGCACATCAGGTAACCTTTCTGAGCACTGATTTTGATTTCCGTAAAGTGGAGGGCATAGGCTCCATGTTCTCTTACAGGTGCTTTTCTCATTGTATAAAGTGGGACTCTCTGTTCTCAGACTGTTATTAAAAGCAGGTGCTTTAAAAACAAATTAGTATACAACACACAAGACCTACTGATCTGACTCCTTCCTGATGTCCCAGTTTCCACTTGGACAACGCCTCCTTCTCAGCCACATTTCAACCTCTTCTCTTGATCTGAAAAGGCTGAGAAGGCCATGGAACTCTGGGCAGGCACAGAGTTACCTTCTAGCGGATCTTTTCTCTCTCAGAGCTTGTTTCATGGCCTTCCTTTGCTCTCTCGTACCTAGCCTCAGACATTTGCATGTATTTCCCTCAAAAATTGGGAGAGTGGAGGGAAATAATGTATTTTGTATTCTATCATTCAAAAAGGCTTAAGGGTAAAGAAGGAACATTTATGCTCTTACATGTGGGGAAAGGGAAAGTCATAAAGGCATTGTAAGTGGCTTTTATGACAGAATTTTAAAACCTAATATTGGGCATAAGAATAAAAATAAGCTTTCCTTCAAATTTCCAAGTAAAAGTATGTATGAGAATAACCAGACAGTAATTAAATTTTCTCCTTTCAAAGCTCCCTTTTTCTTCAGAGAATTGAGATTTAATTAAACTTATTTTGGTAAATGCAATTTATTCTGCTCATGTCACAGTCCCCAGAAGATTGCCCTGACACACCTGTAATACAGGGGAAAAAATGTTGCAATGGCTTCAGTCTTTACTAGGAATATTTGAGCACCAATGGTCAAAGTTCATTTTGATAAAAATCAACTGAAGATCTAGTTAACATGTCAGAATATGGGTACAGTACTGTGATGGGAACATAGAATCTCTCTGAAAAAATATGCACATGTGCATATATATAGACTTATATTACAGTTTTGGTTAGCAAAAACATGCAGCATACAATTCATTTAAAAAGTGACAAAATCCATAATAGTCTATATTATGACATCTATACAAGTGGTTGAATTGCACAAAATCATTTCCTTGGGCTTTGCTGAACTTCTCCATCCTCTAATTATTGTTGTAAATGGCCAGTTTGTTTGTTCAGACCAAAATCTTTGTTTGTATTTTTGTTTATTGAAATAACAGGAGTATATGTTAGAACTGCACTTGCTCATAGATGCTGTCAGCATAATCTTTCCTGTTTTGTATAAGGGAGTACTGAAGGAATATTTCCTCAATTTTTTGGATCATCCAACTTTCATTGTATGCCAGCAAGTTGATGCGAATCATGTGAATGATTTTAAGACTAGTAAGTACCTCTTAAAGGATGCAAAAGAGGTGTGTTATCATTTATTTCAATCTAGACAACTAACAAAATGAGCCGCCAAAGTCTGACTAGCAGAAAGTGTCAGTATCCACTGGTGTAAAGTTCCACAACATGGTCCATTTCAGGCCACCCACATAACATCATCTAACACCCACGTTCTGAAGAAATCTCCAACAGTCAGACAACGTTTTGTAGTATTTCTTTCACACGGACAAAGCAGATATGTCACCCCAAGATCATGGATAAGAGTAAAATGTAAAATAATTAGGAGATTATTTCTCTTAGTGTTTATTGCCTTTTAAAAATGATGGCTGTATTTATCACCCAATGCACAAAAATACCTGAAGATCACCAATTGACTTTTGTAGCCTACATGAGCCAACTCCAGGCCACCACTGCCTCTACGCTACCTTCTGTGCTTCTGACACAGAGGCAGTTCTAGTTCGAAACAGAAATTTTCCTTTACAGCAAGGGAAAAATCGGAATTTGGACTTGGATTAGATTGTCAGAAATCTTAACCTACACTGCATACTTCTGATGTGATTCTCCTAAGATCTTTCAGTTTATTTTAATCCTTTTAATGAAACATTATGAGAAGTGCCTTTGCTTTTCAAAAACAAAAACCTTCCAAAATCTATCCAGTGCAGATAAAGATATGAAGTTTGTTCACTCACTGCGAACTGTAAAGTGTAAAAAATGTTTGCTGGGTAATTTGGTAGAATCACTTACGTTTTAAATACTCCATGACCCAAAAATCCTATATCTAGATATTTACCCTGAAATAGCAGCACACGGTTACCTAAATGTTTCTTAATATTAAGATTTACCACAGTATTGCTTTTAGTAGCAAAAAACTTACAACTTAAAGCAACTTTAAAACAGACAGGGTACATAAAATTATAGCATATCCACATGACAGAATACTAGGCAGTCATGGAAGAACTTTACATGCACTTTCTTAGAAATATGCCCAGGGTACATTGTTAAATGGAAAACAGAATGCGATCATAATGACTGTGATCTGATTTTTATCCAAAAAAAGGGGGAGAGTCCACAAATATATACATGTCTATGGCTTCTGTATGTGTAGAAATACTAAGATAAGCATGTGAAAAGCGGACAGAAACTACACAGCTGAGGGTTGGGGTGCAGACGTGTTAACAGAGAAAGGACAGAGGGTTTTGTAGATTTGTTTCTTCAATAGTATTGGTGGTGTGAGCTTTTACTTTTCTTTTCACTGTTTTTCTGCACTTCCCTAAAGATCCAAAAACAGTGTTCAAGAGAAAAGATTCTTTTAATGAGAAAAACAGCAGATATATTGAGACTCCTCCCATCTTTGTTAATGTTTTAACTAATAACTACTACTCTATAAGTTTCCTTGTCCTAATTCCGGAAATCTCCATTTCTGAAACCTGCAATGCTCTGCAGGCCTTACATTAGTTTTTTTTCCCATAAAATTTGGCAGCAAAATCTCACCTAAACAGATGTGACACAATCTGTATAGTTTCAAATCCCTTTTATTACCAATATTTGAACTTTCTGTTATAGGAATATAAGTTTATTGAATTAAGGACGGTGCCCCAGATTCCTGAAGATGAACACACAATGTATGCACTTACAGGAATGTCAGAAGTCCTTAATTTCAAACCACACATGGCTCAAAAATGTTTGGATAAAGGTTTGCGGTCTTCTATCTTGGCAGGTAATGTGAGTACCACCCTCTTGGCAGAGAGAGAAGCTAAAGACAATGCTCTCTTCCTGGAACCACGTTTCTGTGTCTACTGGGCATGAGGCTTGTTTAAGCAGGGCTACTGCCCCTGGAACAGAGAACCTGGAAACATGCAGTGTGTGAACGGTATGTGTTGTGGAAGGAGACTGGGATCCCTGGGTCTTATGCCAGCAAAGCAGCCAGAGTGCGAGGAAAGTGCCATGTCTGTTTCCCTTCCAGTGTAAACACTCAACAGCTTTCAGGCATCCTAGCTTGGGATAGGGAAGAATTAATAACAACTTTTTCCTAGTATTTGCAATTTCAAAGAAGATTCTTACATGTGGGAAGTAATATAAAACGGCCTGAAATACATGGGTTTGAATACTCTAATGCACAGTAACACTCCGCAGAGAAGGGATTAGACGCAGCCTTGGTATAGCTCATCGGAAACAATTCTGGATGAATCTGCGTGTACAGGCTTAGGAAAGACTGCAGAGGCAGCAATGGGGAGTAATCCCTGGGTTAGATTGCCACCAACTTTGCAGACTGGCTTCGGGGAATCAGGAGCACTCAAATGCTTCCCCTGAAGTCAGGATAGTCCAGTTCACGCTGCATTTCAAAAATTTTAAGTGCAGCTGCCCTGCCACTGATCCCTGCTCTATCTTGTTCAAAACTGCATTAGTAAGGGGTTTTTCCTGGACTCGTAATTTCAAAGCTTTTTCCAATAGCTTCCTGGCAGTAGCCTTGTAAGAGGCAGAAATGTAGCTGGAACCACAGTGGAATTAGAATTCCTCTGAAGTCCTCTCTCTGTCCTCCTAGGGCCATTATGTTTTCGCTCCTACTTGCTTACTTTACTACTTCAGCTGTGGCAAGATAGAAACCTCTTGTGTGTATAGGAATGAGCATGCCCGCACAGAGGTATGCCTGTGTCCAGGAACGCCAGTCTCTCTGGAACTAAACTATGCAGAAGGCACACCTACATGGACTGGAGCCAGAATTAAATGAAGCAGGAAGTCAAGTCTGAAGGTCACCAAGTCCAGGCACTAGTGTTCCCGTGACTTTATACAAAAAGTCTCCCATAAGGGTTCCAAGTCAACATTTTTCTAAATTTACACACACACACACACACACACACATATACCAATTAAAACTTAGCTATTTAGATTCCAAATGTAAAGCACCACTTTAGAACATGGAAAGTACATCCCTTTGTAAGAAATCAATCTGGCAACTTAAAACATATTCTAAGTTAGGTGAGATCTTGCCTCTTTTTCAGGTCTCTCCCTCACTATCCCCACCTTGTTCTGGCTCACATTATTAGAGTCACTAATTTATCTGTATTTGTCCACATCGAATAGGCAGCTACAGAAAAGTAGGGTTTTGTTCCTACTAATCAAAGCTTTATGCGATGCACTGTTTGGACTAAAATGGTTGAATTGCTAGAGAAAAGACGGAAAAGTAGGTAGAAGGAGGCGATAAGCCCAGCAACCTATAAGAACTCTGTGTACTCTTAAAGTTTTAAAGAAATCATATAGCATAATAGTCAACATTCAGCTTGATATCTCAGAATTAAAAAGAAAAAATATGGGAGTAAGGAAGATTTTTGAGTTAGCCTTTATTGTCACTGCTCTGTGTTAGGCACAGTTTAAGGGATTTAACATATATATACATATATACACACACATATATATATACATACATATATATATATACACAATTCAATTTCATAGGCCATATAATATATTCAAGGAAAGACTTCTATCCAAAATGCTTTAAACACAATACATATATGGCTACAACTTTAGCTTTCTGGAAAATATAGTTATTGAAAATGATCTTCCCCTAAATGTCCTAACTGAAACATTATGATCTGATTTGACTAATATAACTCTAGAAATTTGGAAACTAAAATTCTTAGAGTTCATATCAAGGAGAGCTGAAAATAGGACCTCCATGTTTGATTCATTTAATTTAGAATGTAAGCATTCAACACCTACTCTAAAGAAAGTGAGTATTTTGGCTACTCTCCCAGGAACATGCAAAAATGTAAAAAATGCAGGTGTGCTTCGAGAGTTGTGACAAAGGTATGGAAGCAAGACCTGCCTGAATGTGTGTGTGTGTGCGCGCATGCGTGTGTGTGTGTGCGCGTGTGCGTGTGTGTGTGTGCCCACGTCCATGTGTGTGGTGTTGATAATGTGTGCCAGTCTTCCTGTATGCACCAAGAACTTAATGTCAGTAGGTGGGTGATAGCCTGGAAGTTCTGCCAATCCAAAGACAATGCACTTAGGAAGGGATCTTGACCTCCATTTTGAAGAGTATCCATTCCAACTTCAGCTGGTGAATATGTGGAGTTTCTAATTCGAGAAATGAGTTATCGTGGCTGACCAGCAAGCCAATGCCAGAAAAAAATGAGAAAGCAGTTTTTCTTAAAATCCCCTGGGCCAAAACACGCAGGAAAAAAATCCAGCAACAGTCTGTAAAATCTCAGGAGAAATTCGTCTTTAGACCAAGACTGTAAAACAAATTGGACTGAAAGAAAGTATGTGGGAAGAGAACGAGGAGAAATCCTCAGTCTGCACTGTTCTAATTTCCTTAAGGGTAGGGACTTGGTCTTTGCCCTTTTCTAGGAGTTGTAAAGACTACTGAGCAGAACAGGAAGCACTGCATAACTAGGAAAGTTTACTGGCAATGTAGCAGACATGAACACAGTTCTGTGTCTAAAAATAACAAGAAAATACAGCATCCTTGAAGAGTAACTAACACCCTCTTTAGAACACAGGCCACTATGAAAATAGTTGCATGGGGGAATTTAATGTTTAAGGGAGCAGTAAGGATACCAGACAACGCCTACTGAGTACATGCTAGGTATCTCTGTATGAGCCATGACTCTCCTACCCCGTTTTACATAGATCAGGAAGGCAAAGAGAGGTTTAGAAACTGCACGAGGGTTAACAACACAAGCACACACCGTTACCAGCTGCCTGGATTTAGGGTTTGGTTACCAAATCCTGTACCGTACATCACTTACTTGGGACTTTCATTTCTAATGACACTGTATTTCATTTTGCATGCAGTGTTAACTAGTAAAAAGTTAAGTGGTCCACCTTTAAGAAATAAATCATTCTAGCTTTCCCAAGCCCTTATCCTAACTCCCTCAGCGTACCTACATCTCCAATCCTTCCTTCTCAGGCTTCATAGCTTTTCCATGAGCTCAGGGACATGACTGAATTGTCATTATAAAGCGAGAATAAATCAGAACCCTGGCTGGAGAAAGAGCATTCTGAGGACCTCCGGGATCAAATCCTATCAGGGATCCTTGTGGTCCTAGTTCTTCCCTTTCATCTCTCTTATAACTCTTCCCTCTGCATCTCACACTGCAGTAAGGCCAAAGGACCAAGTTCTCTGTGTCCAGCAGGCTGTTTCCCACCCATTTGAATCCAAATGCTTTTCACCATTATTTAGAACATGACTTGCCTCCTGCCCATGCCTACCTGGGAGCTGATCATCTGTGGAAACTTGGTTCTGGTTTCCTTCTTTAAGAACCTATAAGATTACATGCTCCCTCTTTCTAGGTAGACCTGTGAGCTTCTGCCTCTCCTCAGCTGTAGCGTGGTATGCACTCCTCTCACTGGTTGTAAACACTCTACACTCTGCACTTCTGCTTGTCACTCCCACTAGAATATAGTAAACTCTGGCAGGCAAACAGATTTGTATAGGCCCAGCACTATGAGCGGCATGGCATTGAGTGAGGCTGTTTTTCATTGATGCTTTTACAACTCCACATTCTTTGCAATTTCCAAAAGAAACAAACACAACAAAACAAACAGTCCATGCAAACCCACAGAGCTCATAGCCAATCTTTTCCTCCTGATAGAGTTCACAGTCCAAGACAGATCCCACTGGCTTAAGGTTATGCTCTGTCTGATATTCATTCACACTCTACAACTTTGACAGGATATTTTACCTTCATTGTTGCTGGGTTATTTGAGAAAATTCCAAAGTTTCTTAATTTCTCAGTCTCCTTTGTGGAAAAATGCGTATTCCCTTAAGCCAAACATCTCCCTAGTTTTCTATAGAACACAGTGATTTCCTTTCAGTACAACTTGCTTCTGATTTATAATACATATACATAAAAATAACATCAACAGTTCTTAAATTATCAAGTTGAAACCTTCACTAACTGGTCCCAAAACCAATGATATGACTATATGTGTAAGTGTGTTTGTGTACACATGTGTATAAATGTATGCAAGTTCTACACGTGTTTAGCATGTGCCTATTTAACCCATTCTTAATAATCAGAAGATATAATAATATTATTTCCCACTTCTAGGTGTATGTGGAGATAAATACAAGATTACAATGGGCAATCTGTTTAAGTTTCTCCTGTAATGACCCAAGTATGGAAAGACTTACATGAGCCCTTTTTGTTGTCGTGGTGGTGTGACTGGAAGCGGTGTACACTAAATGGTGGATACCAAAGGAGGTAACAGGTGCTTCTGCTTGTGGAGTTTAAAAATGTAATTACAGAGACAGTGTTACCATGTTTGCCAGGAAAACATGATACAGTCCTGTCTTTCTTGCTCATTAGCTGGTTCCATATTTTCCCATTTCTTACACCCCAATTAAATATTCAAGCATATATATGCCCGGCATGTGCATATTTATATAAAAAGAGCATATATACAAGCATATATATGGTTTATTATTCATTATTTCTGTTATTGTACCACGTATTTATCTTGTCTTCTGTTGAAGGGCATTTGTTAACCCTCAGGTTTTTCATAATAATAGTTAATGGTACATAAACATTAGTAGGTAGGTAGCACATTTTTGAGGAAGAAAAACTCTCTTTAGCCTGGAGCCAGATATTAATATATTAAATGTATATGGAATGGTCACATTCCAGTCCAAAACATCATACTGATTTATAAACCTCCAGGCTACCAAATTCACCCAAATTCTTATAGCCCTTGGTCTTATGCAATATCTGCCCACCTCCAACTTAATAAATGTAAAATTCTATTTTGCTATTTTAGTTAAGATGTGACTACTTTTTCACATGTTTATTTACTATTCCAGGCCATGTATAGCTTAACAGAAAAAATAATATTTAATGATACAGAATGCATTACATGGGTCAAATTTTTTCTTAATATTTTATTATATATAGTAAAGTCTATGGATTTTAATACTAGTAAACTTTCTACCTTATATATTACTCCTTTTAGGAAAACTGTTCTCAAAAGACACATGCAAAGTCAATATATAAAATTTTGGATCTTGTAATAAAAATATGTTTATATGTTAAAATATCTATACTTTATTGCTCTGAAACACAAACTGTAAAACAAAATTACCTCATTAGAAAGAAATCAAGGGCTGGGGATATAGCTCAGTGGAATAAGCGCCTGCCTAGCAGGCGCAGGGTCCTGAGTTCAATCCCCAGTACTGCCAAAAAAAAAAAGAACAACAACAACAAAAAAAAAAAAAACCTCCTGCTAGAAAGAAATCAAATTGATACAGCAATATGCTTTCTAGCATCACCTTTTTTGGTACTAGGAATCAAATTCAGGACGTTGTGCTTGCCAGGCAGACACTGTGCTGCTGAGCTATATCCCCAGCCAGCAATATGTTTTTTAAATACTAATATATAGCATCCATTTTCTCCAAGGTATCAACACAGCATCTATTAAGAATTCTACAAAACTACAAAAAATTAGGTTGAAAAGAAGCCCAGAGTTTTATAGGGGGATAACGTTTAGGGCTTGGGAAAGTGTGCATGCATATATGAAGACCTGATTTAGTTTTTCTATTCAGGGAACTCCTTTTATCATTTTCAAAATATGTTATAGCTTGGTCAGTGCTTTGGAATCATATGGATACCAACATGCTGAGCTTTTAGAGCAGATAATTTCTGTTTTGTTCCTCAGATGAAAACATTAGTTATTCCCTTGTTTCTTTCTTTCTTTTTTTTTTTTTTTTTTTTGGCGGTACTGGGGATCGAACTCACGATCCTGCGCTTGCTAGGCAAGCACTTATTCCACTGAGCTACACCCCCAGCCCCTTATTCCCTTGTTTCAACAAACCATGTCTTAGCACTACAGAGAGTTAATGATTCAAGACAGGTTTCATTCCAAAAATGGAAACTTATTTGGGTATGTCAAAATATACTTTAATATGAAAACAAATTTATTTAAAAGTTAGGTTCTTAGGCTGGTCCATGATATATCTGACCGTAGCATTGACTACAATTTTTCAATTACATAGATGTATTCTTTTCAACAGTTGTTCACAGGAAGACTGCATTCACTGTCCCAGGGCTGAGGCACCATGGACCCTCCCAACCTGGGCTCTCTCAGGCAGAAACCCAGGGGATTTTCACAGGCACACACCGACATCTACTTCCTGACTTCCTCAACAGATGGAAGTGCAATGTGTTTGGAGAAAGAAAGCTAAAAGGTTTGCCAGCAGAAATATAATGTTAAGTTACAGAACTGGGAAGAGACTATGCAAGTCAGCAAGACACAGTAAAAAGCCAACCCGGAGAGGAGGCTGCCTCATATTTATTCATGAACACAAGAGTATGGATCTCAAATGTGGTTAGAACTTGGCTAAATGCAGTGAAGAAACAGCAAGCCCACTCTTAGCTGCCTTGGGAACAGCGCCAGTTCTTCATGTTAATAATCAAAAGGCGGCATTTAATGGAATGATAATCACAGGAAGAGCAACAGGTGTACACAAGGACTTAGCAGCATCAGCTAGGGGTGGGGTATGGGGGCAACAGTGCAACAGTTCCTGACGCAGCGAGCGTGGGTTACATGTAAGACCCGGAAGCCTAAGCACGTGAGAAACTCCCTGCGCCGCAGCACTTGCGGACCTCCGTGACTCGCTCCTGGCCACATAAAGAAGCTGCCACTCCCTTGCTGTGCTTCCCAGCCCCGGCACTGGAAGGAGAAGTAAGCACAGGTAGACAAGACAGCACACTGGAAAGTAAAGAAAGTACAGCTGGACGCACGCTTGCATAGGAGAAGTAACTTTTGAAATAGAAGTCATTCCTTCCATGGTTTCTAACTGAAGGAAACACCTGAGTGGGCAGAGGATACGGAGAACTCTTCATTTTATTATGTGGATAAGAGTACCCTGATTTTATCTGGGGGGCTCATGAGAAGAAAATTTTTCAGGTCATTTTTTTATTGGTGAATGTTTGTAGTTCACACTATTTCCACTCCTTGTGTGGAGCTGGCACATGTGCGTGGCCTTTCTTAATTCTTTTTCACCCCTTTACCCTCCTTCCCTTCTCCCGCTCACATCACCTGATCCACTTTCCCTTAGAGAAAGATCTGTCTCCTTGCTTCCTATCGCATATCTTTTACTTAGCTCTTAAATTATTTATGCTTTGGGTTCCTCACAGAAGTGAAATCATGAGTTATTTAAGCTTGTGTATCTGATTTATTTCATTTAACATTATGGTCTTGAGACGCATCCATTTTTAAACAATATAGAAGCGAAAGTTATGCCCAGTACCAACATTTCAAAACTTACCTCTAAAAGCACTAATATCGCCATAATGTACCTGCAAAACAAAATATTTACTTCCAGTCTCTCCTCCAACTCTGAATCCAACACCTAAAAATTTACCAAAAAGGATAAATTAGTATTTTAGAAGTGGAAGTCTTAAAGTGGAGCTTGGATTACTAATCTATAAAATCCAAAGTAAAATCAAATAATAAAACTATGCTATATAAAAACAGAAATAAAATAGACTGAGCAACATTTCTACTATCATGTGTCATTCCTTCTCAAACTCTGTGGAAGTCTGTAGTTCCTGTTTCACAACCAGAGCAATCACTGACTTATACTTTAACAGGACAATTGTGTCATTTTGAAGGAAAGGGAACAAAATGGAACCGAATTCTGTCTTTGTTGATCATTTAATAGATTACAGAAGCCATTTTTTCATTTTGTTTTACATATGCCCATATTCATTTCTATTTTCAGACTGAATACAGGAAATAGACTTCATAAGAGCATCTCAGAGGAATTATGTTTCTTCTCATGTGAAAACAAGTATCTATGAAAATGTCATCAAGGAAACTCAGTTATCAACTAAATCCCTAAGTCCAGCGTGCCAGTGAGCATTTGGAATCCAAAAGGTTTGTGACAGACACTGAGTTTGCTAATGACCTTTAAAAAAAAATCTACAGAAAAAACACAGGCATAGAAAAGTTTCATTCTCTCTGCTCTAAAAATGTCAACTAACTCTGGAGAGACCTCCCCGTTAGTGTTTAAACTTGTTTGCCAGTGGCTGCATAGCACACTGAGGCGAGTCTGAAGCAATGCAAGACAGCTATCAGCCATTCCAGCATGAACCAGAAAGGCGAGATGCTCAGCAGCCCACTCCCATGCCATGGCAGGCTCATTCTGCAACAGAACCACACACTCCCTTTGATATTATGAAACATCCAGGTAATAGGGTCTGGTAATTCACTCTCACACTGGAATCTCTCAGCAGCTTAGAAGTGAAGTCAGAAATCCAGCTGAGGTTTGGCATCACACTAAATACCTACATTCCAGGACTATTAAAAGGAAAAAAATCTCTGTCTGCTGAAACAGCAATTTATTTAATTCCTAGCTCTCTTGGCTCAGGAAATGCTGCTTGTGGTCAAGAGCTACTGTGCCTTAGGCCAAAGGTGGCTTGAGGTACACTTGGTTATTTTGTAATTCAATCTATAAACTGTTAGCAAGGCAAGCTACTTACCAAAGAGAAGCAGAGAAAATGTACCTCACTGAAACCTTTCAACAGGAGTAGGGCATGCAAGTACTTTTGGTGCACTACTGCACTAGAGAACAGTCAACTGCTAGAAAGTGCATGTTAAGAAGTGATTTGCAGTGAAATGAAACAGATTAACATAAGAAGTCTCTGATGTACCTTTGGGGAGCCTGGTTGGGGGAGCATTTCTGGCCCAGGCATACAGAATATTGGCTTTATCAGTACAGGTTCCTTCATCACAAAACCTAAAAAAAAAATTTAACATAATATTCAAGTTGTGAGATGCATAAATCATTCTACACTAAGGGAGGCATTTAAAAGCAAAACACATCATACATCATGATATATTAAGATAGCTTAAGACCCTAATGAAACATTTTCTATATGAAAAAAGCACCCATAAAAGGAGAAGAGTTATTTCTGGTTTGTTTGACCACTACTTTGCATGAAACAGTCCTATGTGTTAGATGAATCACTGAAACTTTAATATGTTCAGGTGCGGAACCAAAACTGTAATCAGGCAGAAAAGAGACTAATGCAGTGGGAACCTAGAAACAAACTACTAGAAATCTAATTCATATCTCCCCCTCCCCAAGATCAGTGTTGTTATCAAAAAATCTTTGGCCAGAGAAATAAAGAATAACTCCAGTAGGGCAAGTAATCCAAGCATACCCCACGTAAGGGACTCCTGGCTTTGTGTATATGTCTGGAAGGAGTGCGTACTGCTGTGCCGTTTATAAGTTATTTCTTTTTGTGCAACTCACATAATCTTACTGAGCCTTAATTCTCTCTCATGTAAAGCAGGAATAATTACAACTTACCTCACAAGTTATTCAGTAAACCAAATAAGACATAAGTGAAAGCCATTTTATAAACTTCAAAGCGCTGTACCAGGGTACCAAATTATTCAATAAAACATTTGCATTATTTAAAGATTCACCATCAAGGAGAGAGTTGCACAGTGGGCAGAGCATCTAGGCAGACTATTGTTTCTGGAGTTCCGTTCCTGTGATTTATTTAGTGCATTTTGAAGCCCTTGAAGGGCTGATGTCTGTGAGAACACCTCTCTGGGAGGGTCATGGTGTTGATCGTGGTGGTGATGACGTGCTTAACGTATGCAGGATGGTCATTAGGACATCTGGTAGACCAAGTTTGATAAATGGTGAGTTATCTGACTCCAAATCACATATGTTTTTCTAACGGCACTGTAGCTCTAAATTTTGTTCTGTCATAGAATTCAATTAACTCAAAACATTGTTAGAGTACATTTTCATGTTGCTTTTATATTGTTTATGTTTGAGAAAATTGGGATTAAATAAGGTTAGAGGAAGGAACTTAGGCAGATGTGAGATGTTTGAAGACTATTTAGGGTAAGGATAAATACAGCTACCTGTGCAGAAGCTGGTTCCTATGACAAAAAATGTGTGCTGCCCATGACCTGGAGAAGAAGTGAAAGCAGAATGCAGAGGCTTTGTAGACAGGTTAGAAACCAAGGCTAGAAATCTGAGAAGTACTTAAGATGCAGACATACAAACCACTAGTAAGTTCCTTTCTACTCATAGGCAGGGAATCCTACCATATGTCCTCATTATAGACAGAAGACAGCTGGGAAGAACTGTGTTATGTGTCTGAACTAAGAGGTGAGGGACATGGAACTATGATGTATGTCCCAATAAAGTTAGACTTAACAAATCTTTTTTCTTTTATAAATCAGGTTGCAAGAAAGAGATTGAGTAATATGTAATGTAAAACACATCAACTTGTGGTTCCTTACTGTTCACTGTCAAGTACAATATACCCATGACGAAGGATTATTACCATGTGAGAACTGTGCTTTGGAATGAATGCCTGTGACATCTCCATGCCAAGCGTATTAAAAGGCTTACTATGTTGGACAGTGTCCAAAAGCAAAGGTTTTTTTTTTTTCCTTTCTGAGTCTTATGCTATAATCATTCAAGAAATGAGATTGTCAGATGTGATGAACTTTGTATCTCACTGCTGTGAGCTACTAAAATTTAAAAATCTGGGTGGCAATTTTCATAGCTTTCAACAAAGTCCACAAATATACAAATCCCTAACATCAATGTGATGACAGTCTTAGATTAAACAAGACAACTGTTTCATCTGATATGGAAGTTGATTTTCAGTGTCTGACTAGCAGAAGCCAGATTGAAATATAACAGAGAAAACTGGTTTAGTAAGTGTTTCTGAGTTATACATTTGACTATGTCATTTGCTTGCTCAAAATCTTTCAAAGGCTTTCCAAAATAAAGTTAAAATAAATATTGTAGCATAACACATGGGGCTTTTTATGAGCTGGGACCTTGTTTTTTCTCCAGACAAAAGCCCATTTAGTGATGCCAAGTTGCTACCAATTTTTAATATCTCTTCTCTGCTCTTCCCTTTGCCTAGAATACCCCATTCTAGCTCTCTGCCCTTAAAATTTGATTAAATTTCTCCTTCAAGATTCAATTCCAGTTTTTCCTCCTCAAGGAAATGTTCTCTAGTCCATTATTTCCAACCTCCACTCTTCTTAACTGTAGTACTTGTGCTAAGTATTAGCTTAGCTATCTGTCTCTCCAGCCAGACTGTGAGTACTCTGAGATTTGGGTCAGGCCTTCCATCCTGTATTACTGGCCCCTGCAGCCTTGCCTGGCATTTCGTAAACATTCAGTAAATATGTGGGGATATTTGCTTCTAGGGGTGTTTTAAATTTTCCATATGGAAACCTCTTAATGGAATTAACTGAAATTGTATTCCACTGTGATGTATAAAAAAAGTTGTTTTAAAAAGTTTTAGACTAAAAGCTTTGAAATATAACCTTAACTGCATTTGAGTTACTATTTGCCTGGTATTTTGTACAAACCAGATTATACTCACTCTCAGAGCACTGCAAAAGGCTTACACTTTAAAGCTGAATAAGCTCAGAGAATTTAAGTAGCTTCAAAAGTCACTCAGCCAAAGTGCAATTCACAGCTCTGGTTATCACAGTACCCCCCACCTAAATTCACATTGCTGACTTGTAGGCGGAGGAGATTACATGAAGATAAGCTTTGGCTGATATTATCATTTCTGAACTCAATTGCAATTTTTATGTGAAATTCTAGAATCAAATTTTAGATGAAATAAGTTGTTCTGATGCATTTACAGAGACAATGATTTTATATTTTATTCTTTTATCAAGCCTGATGAAACGAGAGCTTCAAAACCAAGCCTTGTTTTATGCTTTTTGAAGAAAGTATTAAACTCAAGATGGAGTGAGGAATGACTCCCTGGAGGAAATGCAGATATTGAAACAACCCTAAAACTTAATGCATGAGAAGAGTAAGGGAGAAGGAAAAATACTAGGCCAGTAGAAACTGATTTCTTAATGGCTAACACAGCTGAGCAGCAAAGACCATTTAGCTAAAACCCTGCATCTCTTCATGTTCTCATTTCTAGTTCTCATTTTAAATGAAAATGGAACCACATTTTCCCATTAAAAAACATTTTTTTGAGAAAGACAGTACTGTGTATTTTGGCATTCCAAAGAGGGTCCTACAGAAATAGAGGGATCGTCTATGGCCATACCACCCTGAACACGCCGGATCTCGTCAGAAATAGAGGGCTTGTTACTGTTCTTATCAGTAAGAAGAGTCCCAAGGCTAGGAAGCAGTGTAATCCTTAATCAATGGCTGTTGTAATTTCAGGCCTCATCAACCAGGTTTCTTAGTCTTACCGTTCTACCAGCTTTTCCTAAAGGTTTCTCCAGATGAAGCCAATTAAATTGTGAAGAGATTCATAACTTCCTTATGGCTTCTCAGTATGCACAGTAAACATAACAAGAATCAACATTTGCAAATAAGACAATTCTAGATTCTTGGACCTTTCAAAGCTACAGAACCCTTTTCACCTCTAATCCACAATTATGCAGTGTTTATTTCTCCTGAAACTGTCAAAACAATTAAACCATGACACTTTATTAAAGTTGACGCTAGTCTGCTAAGAGTTGGGCAACTGCTAAAGGTCTCTCTCTAACCTCTAATCCAAACACATAGACCTATTAGCTAAGGAAGGAATGCAGTCATTGGTGACTAGACATTAGAAGCAGATATCAAAAGGAATAAGGATAGGAAAGGAAGAAGTCAAACTATCACTATTTGCAGATGACATGATACTATACATGGGGGACCCCAAAAACTCCACAAGAAAACTCCTGGAATTAATTGACAAATTCGGCAGCGTAGCCGGATACAAAGTCAACACCCAAAAATCAATAGCATTCCTATACACGAACAACAAACAGACTGAGAGAGAAATTGAGGAAACCATACCTTTTACAATAGCAACCAAAAAACTGAAATACTTAGGAATCAATCTGACAAAGAATGTGAAAGATTTATTCAATGAAAACTACAATACTCTGAAAAAGGAGATTGAAAAGGATTTCAATAAATGGAAAAACATACCCTGCTCATGGTTAGGAAGAACTAACATTGTAAAAATGGCCATACTACCAAAACTGTTGTACAGATTCAATGCAATTCCCATCAAACTACCGTTAATATACCTCACAGATCTAGAGAAAATATGCCTCAAATTCATCTGGAACCAGAAGAGACCCAGAGTAGCAAAAGCAATCCTGGGCAATAAGGACAAGTCAGGTGGAATAACAATCCCTGACCTGAAATTATACTACAAAGCTACTGTAATAAAATCAACCTGGTACTGGCTAAAAAACAGACCTGAGGATCAATGGAACAGACTGGAAGATGCAACCACAACGAAAAACCCACTCAGCTACCTAATATTTGACAAAGGGGTCAA
>PVLD010008692.1:0-82167 GCA_004027595.1 Dinomys branickii
TGTGTTATCCTGAACACACACTTCGAAGATATCAATATGTAAAGCAGCAACAAGCGGTGTTTTTTTGTTGTTGTTGATGTTGTTGCTGTTGTTGTTGTATGCCTGTTTTGTTTCTTGTCTTTGGATTTTTGGTTTTTGTGTTTTTTCTGTTGTTGAGAGGATTAACTGTCTGACTAAATTTGCATGTCTGTATATGGGTCCATACATCTACAATTCGAAGATATCAATGGATAAAGCAACAACTACTGTTGAGACCATATCACCTTGTCTATAGATTAGTTGTGATTGTACTATTTTTTATGATAATTGGTGTCTTTGTCAATATGTTTTTGTACTTTTATGTTAAAAAAAAAAAGGTAAATATTTTGAGACCCCTGAGAAAATAGAACTTATTATTGTGTTTCATATGCATGTAGGTGCACACACATAGTACTATTCAAGGAATTTTTCCAACTATTCTTTAGGACTACACAGTTGCTGTCCATCTACATGGATTCTACATCCATGTGGATTCAACCATCTGCAGACTAAAAATATTCAAAACCTTATAGAAGCCAGGCATGATGGTGCCTGCCTATGTTTGCAAGACTCAGGAGTCTGAGGCAGGAGGATCACTATAAGTTCAAGGCCAACATGGGCTACAAAGTGAGCTCCAGGCCAGGCTGAAATGCATAGCAAGATCCTGTCTCAACAAAACAGAAAAGCTTATTATTGTGACTTCTATCTAGTTGTCCGCCACCAAGTTTCATGTACTCATAGGTGGGCGTTTTGGGAGGTGATTGCATCATGCAGGTGTGATCATCCCTGTTGGATTAATGCACTGATGAGTGTATAGCTAAATGTGATTTTAGCATTGGAGCAGGGTCTGCGGAGGCGGGTCACTGGGTGCAGCTTGGAAGGGTATGTCCCCCTCCCCCACTCTTCCCTTCTCTGGCTCTGCTTCCTGTCTACCGTGCCTCCAGCAGCTTCTGCTCTGCTTGCTCCTCCATGCCCCTCTGCCATGCCACCCTGCCTTGGAGCCAGCTGGCCATGGGCTGAACCTCCACAGTCTGTGAGCTAATGCAAAGCATTCTTCCTTTAAAAAGTGGGTGTTGGGCATTTTTTCCTGGTGATGAAAAAGGGTACTGAACTTGTATAGACATTTCTGGTATAATTATTTCCTAAGCAATAGAGTTTAACAATTATTTACATAACATTTACATTGTATTTTGTAAGTAATCTATATATGATTTAATTTATGTGGTAGGAAATTCGTAAGTTATATGAACATACTATGCCATTTTACATAGAGATTTAAGCATCCTAAGATTTTTGGTCCCTATCACTGTTGTTGGAACCAAGCCCCTGCACCCAAAAAAGGGCAACTGCCTCCATTTTTTCCATCTTTATGGTATATGACTATCTGGATTTTATTCCATATGAGTTTAAGTGTCCCCAACCTGTCTCAGAAAACTAGTGAAGAGATTCAAAGAAGCTCTAAGGAAAATTATGAGGAAAGTAACTCAACTATTATCAGAAATGGCAATGATAACACTATGAGATAATTTAGAGAGGCAACCTATGTATATATTATGCTATACATAGTGTATTTAAATATATACATTATGGTGTATTCGTTACAGGAAAATGATCTTTAATAATATAACTCCAGGCATAAACATTTACATAACTGTAAGATGTTGGCAAGTGTTTAAATATGAGATGAAACTAGACTGAAAGTATCCATGGGCACCCAGTATGTCTGCACTGCATCAGCAAGGTCACAATAATTTCCCACAGGCTGTTCTGCTGAGTTAACCAACATACTGTTGCCAATTTACCATAGAGATTTTCTAAATTAACAGAATTAATTTCTAGACCAATTAAACAGTTTGACACCAAATAATTTTCTTTCAATTGAAAAATCAAAGAGAAGTTCTATTTGCATGAAGAAAAGTGAAAGATCAAATAAACATTCCTTATTCTAGACACCATGAAACAAGAACTTTAGGCTAGTGTTGGACTGAACTTGGTTGGCATGCCCAGATGCTGCTGGTCATGGTGTGCAGGTCCATGAAAGATGCCACAGGAAGGTGTGAAGGATTATCCCCAGCTACGTTCACTGTGTGCCCAAAGCCTCTGGGAGATGAACAGATTTTTCCTAATATCTTGAAATCATCTTTGTCTTTTTCTTAACTATTTTTGTAATGCTAATTATTTTTAGTGGTAGCATGAAAATTATCTTGTCCATTTAAAAATCCTGTGTTGAGCTTCTTATTGGAGGTATATTAAACTTACACATTAACTCTGGAGAATGAAGAACAGCATGAAATTAAGCTTTCTCCTCAAAGATTCTGTGTTGCTTTCAAATTCTTGTTCAGGTTTTTTATCTTGTCCTTCAACACAATTTTATGATTTTCTTCTTAAAAACCAGTGACTCCTGAGTTTGATAACACATTGGAATTATTTATAAGTTCTAAAAAATGTTGATTCTGTGTTCAAACCCAGTAATTCTGATTTGCTTTGTATCAGGTGCAGCCTGGATATTGGGGTTTTTCAAGCTTCCCAATATATCATCTTAATGTATATCAAGTACTGAAAATCATATAGATCTTGTACTATTCATGATGAATCTATCCCTAAGTGTTTTATCATTTTCCTGAGTCCTTTGCCAATAATATACCTCAGTCACTGTGTATATCTTTTCTATTGCCTGTGGTCTGTACAAATTTCCCATTTCTTAATTGGCAATGAATACCTTATTAGAAATGTATTCATTTTCTCTAGGTTTTCAGATGTATGTCCGGAGAGTTCCATATTCTCTCACTCTGTGTGTGTGTGTGTGTGTGTGTGTGTGTGTGAGTTAGGGTTGCATTTGGATATCTTTATGTAATTTCTTTTTTGTGTTAGGTTTTCCTCACCTTCTCCAGCAGTTGCTCTTCCCCTTGCACTGCTACTCCCATTCGTGTCACTTTACTGAGGCTCATTTTGACGGGTAGATAAAGTACAAAGCAGAGGGGTCCTGTGGGTTGGTTCTGGCAGCTCCCTGCCATGGAACCAAGGAGAGCCCTTGGCTCCTTAGATTCTAACTAGTCTGTTTTCTGCACATATATAAAATCTTCCACCTACTCATTCATATTTTTCACGTTTTAAGGATCGAGAAATGTAGCACCTTGTCGGGACCCATGTTACCAATCTCCCAGAGCCCCTCCTCTTTGAAAACCCATCTCTTGCCCGGAGAGGCCTTTTGCTCGTACTCACCTCTAATCTCTGCTATGGTCCCTGGCCCCTTGGTGCCCACTGACAGGAAAGCAATATCTGCATCCACGCTCTCTGCTAAAGCCTGGACAAAACCCAAGAATTACTTTCTCCCTATTTTGCCTCAGTTGCAGCAGCCCCTTGGCTCAGCTGATCTCCACGGCTGCAAGCTGGGATGCGGCAGGAGGAGCAGTCCCTTAGATCACACTGCAAAGCAACTCAGCAAGTGGTACAACTTGCCCAGCATAGGTGAACATTCAACTTGCCATTGCTTCACCTGTCTTGTCCAAGGTCCAATCACAATGGCATTCTTTCCAAATTTATAGGTGTATCGTTGGTTTCTCACACTATTTTGGTCCTCAGCTGAGTAGCTGAGCTATTATTCTATAAAAAAATACAATGTACCAAAGTACATCTTATGAAAAATTGTGCTTAACAGGCATGGAATGGATGTGTTTAGTATTTTTTCATAGTTTAACTATACCTATGTGCATAAACCTCAATACTTTAAAACTTCCTTTGTGATAAATAAGTGTCTCATGTCAGGGTAAAGTTATATATGTCTTCTAAGTATCAAAGTGGAATCATCAGGTGAATGGAAGAGCCCTACATAAACAGTTACTGTGGTGCATTTAACTTACTGTGATAGTATATGACCTGTAATAGGTGGTGAAATAGTGTTTCAGTTAATTTTTCATCACTGAGACACAATACCCAATAGCACAGCTTGAAGACGGAGTGGTTATTTTAGCCTACAGTTTATGTAGGTTTCAATCCACAGTCAGCTGTCCCAAAGGTAGGTGGCGTGGCAGAGGAGAACAAGCTCATAACATGATGGTGGGAAGCAGAGGGATCAAGGGAGAGGGGAAGGAGATAGACCCTCTGGTCCATGTCCTTAGTGACCCAGCGCCCTGTGCCAGTTCTACCTTTCAGATCATTTTTACCTATAAGCTCCTGAGTGGAATAATCCACTGGTGACTGCAGGAGGCTTTAGGGGTCATCTAGTGAGAAACCACAGCAGACAGCACATGTCAACTGTATTTTCTGTGATTACATAATTTCTTATCTTATATTAGACACAATGATATAATTTGCACTTCCAGGTCAGGTACCAACAAAAACCCAGGTATAAAATAGGGTGAGGGCTAGGCAGAAAGTATTACTCTTCATTTTTTAGTAGTTCTGATTGAGCTCAGGGACAGGCAGATTTCCTGCTTGTCTCTCAGCTCAGAGTGTAAACAAAGCTATTCTAGTCTGATTATTTTGCTACACATAGCAGCCATTTATTTTTTGAGGCTCAAGTTCATGTGCATAGAAAACTGTGGGTTGCATTACTAGGGGAGAAGGTAACTAGGCCTCAAAAAAAGAAATAGACCTCATTTAACTTTAATAAAGTCAGACACAGCTTATACTTCTGAGCCCACATCGAAAGCCATACCTTGATCCTTGTAAAACACTTGAAAATAAAACTAAATTTCAAATTTTAGGAAAATATTAGTAATTATCATCAATCATGCCAGAGAATATCACACAGTCATTAAAAACAATACACAGAGCCAGGTGTGGTGGCTCTAATCACAGCACTCAAGAGGTCTAAGGCAGAAGGAGTACAAGTTCAAACCTAGCGTGGGCAACTTAGCAAACCCTGGCTCAAAAGACCTTATCCCATAAATGAATAGGTAAATAAATAAACCAATACACACATGGCTGGGGACACAACTCAGTGCAGAGTTCCTGAATTCCATCATCAGTAGCGCAACACAAACAGACAAGTATAAAATATCGTGAGATAACAAAGGCAGGATTTATTTATTTATTTTTTTTCTTGCGGTACTGGGGATCGAACTCAGGACCCTGCGCTTGCTAGGCAAGCGCTTATTCCACTGAGCTATATCCCCATCCCTAAAGGCAGGATTTAAAACTATATATGCTGTTGGATATTCTCTCTATTGAAATGTCAGGAAAATATATTGAAAGGAATCACCCTGTTATGTCATTTCAGTTAATTTTCATCAGATGGTGGTGGAGGTTATAGATTTCTCTTCATGTTGATATCTTATAAATATTCTTCACTGTATTTTTAGGACCAGACACAAATGTAATAACAGTTATAAGTGCTTTCTCAGAGAGTCTTGGGTTTGAAATGTTCACACTTGGGACTTAGGGCTCTCAGCAGGTCGGGAGGTAATTAGGTCTATCTGAAACATTTGAGCTAATTGACACTTTAAGGCGGATCATATTTTTCTCTGCTCTACTTCCCCATCTTCCTCTAAGCATCCATCTTCCTTTGAGTGCCCGCCACTTCTTTGTCTCAGGAAAGTTTAAATTTATTTCCAGCAGTTTCCCTTGCATTCACATGAAAAATACACATCTGCTTCTGCTGCTGTGTGTGTATGCTTCCCCCCTCCCCGCTCTTGCAGCTCACTGAGAGTCTGCTAGCATTTTTCTGATGATTTATGGAAAAGTAAATATAGTTTTCCAGGGCTATTCACCCCATGTAAATTTCTAATGATCCCGAATGGGAGGGTGGGTGTGACGACGCGCCTTGGTAGAAAGCCAGCTGCTCTTCGCAGTTCAGCAATAGTTTGATATTATTCAGCTCACTAAGTGAGCCTGTTTGTTTCAACAGCTGTTGACTCCATCTTCCTCTCAATGGATGAAAAGGAGATGAAAGGAGAGAGAGCGCTCCTTCACATCCCCTGCCGCACTGCCTTTCAGCGGGGCTCTGTGCTAGGCAGTAAAGTCAGCCATTATTAGAACTGGGGACTTGGGGAAGTAGAAAGAGCCTAGGAGATCATAATAACCAAGCACCCTCCTTGGGAAGTCATTTTCCCCCTGCATGTGCTGCGGTAAATACCATTAACCACTTTTTGGCAGATAAGAAGACAGAGGCTCAAATTTATTAAGCAGCTTGCCCATGTTCACAAATCTTGCAGAGTGAAAGTTGGAAAGGAACGACAAAGGCTTCTAAAGATCATGGAGTTAAGGTTTAGGCAAAGAAATAAGCCACCATGTTCTCATTTGCGTTCTACGCTTTCGTTTGTGTGTTCGGCTGCTATCTTTAGGAAAAGGACCTCTGCCCTCCAGGAGGAGGATGTGAGCTCTTCTGCAGGCCCTAGGCTCGGGACATGCCCGCTCCAGTTACTCTGTGCAGATCTGGGTCTCCTGCTCTACCCCTCCCTGACCAAGGAGCAGGCTGCTGAAGAGGGGAGATGCTGAGGGCACAGCCTCGCTTCGCTTCAGCTCTGCTACTCTCAGAGAGGCTCCAGAACCAAAGCTGTCCGAAGGTCTTCTGACTTTCTCATCATATCTGCAATTGACCCATTGACCTCTGTCATTTCCTCTCTTCAGCTCACCAGGAACAAAGTCACAGTGTTTGCTGTCACCATTTACTTTGTCCCTCTCAGGCCAAAGGTGCTGCACAGTCCCTAACCCTTGGTCAGAATCTTATTTCCTAAGGCTTCCCTAGGACAGTGCACACACTGCCAGCTTTGAACGCTACACATTTGTCTCGTGGTCCCAGAGGTGGGAAGTCAAAAGCCTCAGTGGTGATATGGTTGGTTCGGAGAGTGATGAGCAACAACCCGTTCCGTGTCCCCATTGCTTCTGGTAGCCTCGTGTGTTTCTTGCCTCGAAGACACTCTTCTTGGCTCTTCATAGTATCTTTCTACTGTGTGTGTACTGTGTGTCTCTGTGTCCAAGGATAGCACTTATAATGTGCCCTAGAACTTCATCTTAGCTTGACCATGTACAAAGACCGCAATAAGGTCATTTTCACCAGTTCATCAAGTTGACCTCAATGTCATTTTTGGTGACATAATTTAACCCATGAGCTCATCCTACTTCACCACCAGTGAAAGTTTTACCAGTTACAACACTTTAGTGCCAGTGGCTCTGCAGCCCACCTGGGGCATAATTTCACTGTCCACTTGGCTGGTGACTTAATCCACAACAGCATCTTTAGATCCTGTTCTAAAAATGACCCCTGAATGCTTGGTATGTTATTTTAGCGATCGCTTCCAGAAGCAGGAAGCAGGAGTTCCTGAGCAAGGGGTTTACAAAGGGCAAGGAAAAATACATAAAAAAGGGGCTATGTAGAACAGAGAAGGGCACAATTTTAGACAAATTTTCACACTTACCCAAATCCCCTGGGGTGTTCTAGACCTTCAACTGTTTCAGAGTTTGTTTCACTTAGAGTCAGGAAGAGTCATGCTTTAAGATTCTTGCAAGACAGACCCAAAATACTGGGGACTCCTGGCTGTCTACGTGCTCTTGGCCTGGTGCAAGGGGCAAGCCACGCTGTGCAGAGCAGGCTTGGAGAAGCTGCCGTGTTGTTCACATGGCTGAGAGGAGCATTGGGACCTGGGGCAGCGCAGAAGAGTTTACTACACAAAACTTTGTATTTCAGCCCACATGAGAATGAAACTTATTGGGCTTCTGCTCATGACCATTTCAGGTAAACAGGGTTCCCCTGGCATGGAAAGTTTCAGACAACTAGGAGTGTCTTGTGACGGGACTCCGCCTTTGCTGCAGGCAGAATTCTATCCAGTGGGAGGCAGGTGTTCAGTAGAGGAAATTCTAAGATCAGTGACAACTGCAGTGGAGGACTAGACAGGGGGAAAATCAAGAACCACCTCAAGGGATGGAGCAGCAGAGATACAATGAAGGCCTTATAAAAACAGGTCTGTAGGCGCAGCCGGAAAGATCACCGGCACCACTTTCCAGAGCTGGAGCTTGAACCCGAGGCTTTGAACATGTTGCACAAGGGCTCTGCCACAGAGCTACGTCCATTATTTTCAATGTGTCTTGGGTGTTTTCTTTTCTTCATTAAAGCCAGACAGGTGTGCCAATCCCTTGTTAGGGCCAAAACTATTTTATATATTTCTTCACAATCGTACGGAAAAATTCACAGGGCTTGTTAGAAAGATTTAGTGGTTGGAAAGTAATCTGGGGGAAATAGGGAAAGTTGAAAACAATGATTAAAATATTTAAAAAAGGGGCAAAAGGTAATAGGAATTTACTTGAAGGTAGGAGTCCAGCGAGGGCTGCATGAGAACAAAGACTGTATTTGCCCTCTTCCCAGAACATTAGGGATTCCGGAAGAGAAAGCACCTATCCAAACTCTCTGTGCCTGTGAGATTTAGATTTCTGTTGAGCTGAGGCATTGAAAGAACAGATTATACATTTATAAGGATCCTGAGCTTCCGAGAGATTAATTGATATTTCTCAGAATTACACAACTGTGGATTTTGCAGTCAAAAATATTAAGTTAAATCTCTGAGAAGTAGATGTCTTTTGTGAGAACAGAGCATCCCATAGCAAATTCTGGCCTTATCTTCATAGCCCAAAACTGGATCCACATGCACCCACTTTCTCGTTCCTGAGAGTGAAGCTTAAAAATTAGTTATCTTGATAAAGCCAGCCCAGCACGTGAGAGCATTTATTAATGTCAGCTCTCCTGGCTCTGAGCTTTTGGACCGTCGCGTGGCTTGGCAGGAGCTGCAGTTTTGGGATGTGGTCGCTTGCATCTGGTTAGATCCGTAATCAGTGGAAAGATGATTTAGCTACCCATTGAGGGGAGGGAGGCACCGTCTGTGTCTGGGGTTCTCTTAGCCTCTGAAATAATACTGACACAGTGTGTTTTGCACATGCGGAAATATAACACGCCCAAAATGAAGTCTTAGATGCTGTAAGAGTACACAAAGCCGGGAGGGGGGCGGGGGGGGGGGGTCCCAGGCTCGCTTTCTTCCTGGGCGCGGGCGCCCTCTGGCGGCCACCGGTCCGGACCCTCCCGCTTCGTTACAGCGGCGCCCCTGTAAGCTGCAGCAGACATTTCCCCAGTGGAAAGTGCTGATTATGCCAAAAGTTGAATCTTTTCGCTGTTTGCAACATTACAACTGTCAGCAAAGATGACTTTAGATTTTAACTTGAGCAAGATTGTGAGGGTCTTTTTTTACAGAATAATTCTACTCTGAACAGATTTCATTCTAATGTGACAAGACAGCACTGGAGAAAGACTGGAACTTGTTTTCGGGAACGCTATTACTAAGCCATCCCTTGCAAAGTGGACCCTGGCTTTCCTGGGACCTGAGCCTGGCCCTCTGCACCGGGTTCCTGCGCTCATAGCCGTTCCAGGAGAGCACCGCACCTTCAAGGTGGCTCGCCAAGGGCTGAAGTGTCAGACGCGAATCACATATCTGTGCATTTTTGCAAGTTGTGTTCCTCTCTGTATTGCTTCTAAGCAAGTGAGCGTCATTGCACAAGTTACTTAAATGATGGGATAATAATTAAAAATATTGTCATGTGTAAAAAATTAAACTGCTACCATTCTATCACCGTCTGCCATTAATATAATTCTAATATGCTGTTTTTCCTTCCTCTTACACGCACATTTCCACTACATAGATGTGTATGTAACAGGTGCTTTGGCCCATATACCCATTTAATATTACTGTTTTGTTATTTTTGAATTATTGGGTATTATGCTGTTATTTAATTATGTTCCTAGCTTTTTTGTAATGTCAGTCAATTATTACCTTGAGGGACTTGTACGCAGAGAATATGCTGTAACAAGGAAAGGCTTAATAGCAAAGGATCGGAACTACAGTGGGTCTAACTTGTGTTCTTGATTTTACCATGGTTGGTGTGTGAGTCCCTTTAGCCAAAGATGGCACACAAGGAGAAAGAAGAGACCATTACCCCTGAAGGATTTCACACTGTGCTGTCTCATAGAGACTAATTTGGGAGTCCAGCCCTAACTTGGTCTGACAGTCACCCCGGCTCTTCAGACCTTTCCTTCAGTGAAATATCTTCCCCGAGAGGAAAGACTGACCACCCAGAGAGTATGTGTCTGTCTTCAGCCATATTCCATTATGGGTTCGCTTTTGGTTAGCCAATCACACATTTAATTCATGCTATGCGTATCAAAGTCTGCTTCTGGCAACCAGACAGCCCGTGGCAGTGTGAGAGCCGGAGGCAGTAAGATATCCCATCCCTACAAGAATTAGCTCCTCTGCTGGACTTGTGCTGCTGGACTCTAAAGGGCAGGGACGGGGTGCACTGTATCCATGTTCTGCTTGAACTAGAAGAAGCGACAGTGTCCATGCACCTTCCCATGAGATCCCCTAAGTGATACGAAATACTGAAGTCAGACACAAAGGTAAAGACCGGTCATGTTGAACACACAGGCTGACACTTAACGATTCGCAGCGGAAATTCCAGAAATTCCCGACTACTTGGCCTTCTTAGCGTCAGCGGGGTAAAGGGAGCTTGGCCTTGAGGATTCAGAAGCGCGGAAACTCACTACAGCGCCCTCCTGTGGTTGTGTGTCACCTCCACATTCATTTTGAATATAAGCTTAGCACAGACTTGGAAGTACCCAGTTCTCCAACTCCTCCCGTTCCTCAGTCCGTGATCCAAGTACCTGCCTCATTCAGCGTTCTCCCGGTGACCCCCTTCTCATGGGTCAGCTAGGCACAGCCTGCTTGACCCATCCCACTTCCTCCAGCACCCAGCCACAGGGTGCGGATACGGCACCTCTCCATCGCAGTGCGGCCCATTAGGAGGTGCAGACTTGCTCTAAGCTTACCTGGGTTGTTAGGTCCTAATATGGGTTTCAAGCCACGGGGCCCTTGCTCCCTCTTAATGTCTCTCTGGGTGCGCCTCTCTCAACTCTTTGGTGCGTGAAAGTAACACACCAGGGAGCTTCTCCCCTGTGTTTCATTGTTTTGCTTCCTCTGAAACTCACCTGATTGACTCAACTGAATCTAACGTCTTCTTTTGTCAGGGTTCTTCAAGGGAGTGGTTGTCTTGGTAGAAATAAATTGGACACAGCACAGCAGACCAGAGGCACAAGGGCATCGGCCTGGGCGACACTTAGGCCTTAGATACTTAGGCCTTAGGCCGACTACAAGGACGAAGAAATATCCCTGAAGGGTGTGCTGTAGACCTCCATCACCCAGTCCCCTGGAGCTCATCCGTGCAGGGCCAGAATGTACAGCTGATCTCCCCAGAGAGACCTCCAGAAACACAGCATGCAGCGCCCACGCTCCTGCTTCCCTGTTCCAGTGAAGAGCTGACAGCCACTTACCCACTGGTCAGTGCTCTATCTTTCCCCATCTCTTCCCCAGGCTGCTGGAAATTTACCTCTGCCACAGAAGGACAGGAGAGGAGCAGCGGTGCCGGTGACTGGGGCCGGTTTCTTCTCACACTTCGCCTTCCCTTGCATTAGCACTTGACTTGACATCACTCTCTGGTAAGTGATTTTTAGTAAAATAGTCTCTTCTCAATATTGCACCTGATTTTTTTTTTTGTTTGTCTTTTTGAGACAGGCTCTCATTATGCAGTTCAGGCTGGACTTGAGCTCATTTTGTAGCCCAGGCTGGTCTCAAACTCACAGCAATCCTCCTGCCTCAGCCTCCCAAGTGGTGGGATTACAGGCATGAGCCACCACGCCTGGCTTCACACCTGATATTTTGCAAACAGCTTCATTTCTATTTCTTAGTCATTTTACAATGCCTTAAAAATATCCTTGCACTTTGTTATGTATCTGGCAGGCAAGCATTCTCATATAAATGTGACTATGGGTATTTAATGCTGAAGATAATTATTTTATTTCATTTCAACTTCAATCCACAGCATGGGTTCTCTTATGAAAGTGCATGTACAAAAATAATTATTTCCGCTATGGCCCAAAGCATCTTCTTCCCTTCTCCTTATTCCTGGAAAAAGAAAATTACATTTTATTTTCTTTAAAGAACTTTGCAATTACTGTGAGGGAAAAAGTAACCGATGCTAAATTTGTCAAATGCTCTTTCAGTGCTTTCCAGGAAGAGTTACCACAGGAAAAGTAATTTTCAAAATGGTTCTTCTCACTCCTTTAATTAATTAAAGAATTAGCTAAAGATTCTTGTGTGGATATGAAATTATGCTATTCTCACAAAATTTTTGTATCTGTGATTAAAATTTGCAAGCATCATATTCTAATGTAGTTCTATTGAGCGATCTCTATAATATATATTTAAACTAATGTGCATTTCCACTTCTCACTCTATTACCCTATTAAGATCTTTAATTGATCTCATTTAATGAAACAAATTTAAAGTTCAGCGCACATGGGGTAAACAGTCATTGTCATTGTCGCTTGTTTATTGAGTGCTTACTAAATGTGCTGAATCTTTACATTCATTCTTCCATTTGATTTTCATAAAATCCCTTGATCAGATGCTCATTTTATTAGCTGGAAAAAGGTCAGCTAGAGCCACTTCTGTATTATTTTGCATCTTGAGTGCATACCCATTTTACCACCTCCTGTGCTCTACACAGTCAGGAGAGAGGTTGCGCTTAGATTCATTTGGAACTTTTCTTGGCTTCTACACAGCTGTGAGGAGTCTTTGTCTTCTCCATACACCTTCTCTGGAACCATTCTAGGTATGTTTTCCTGAGTACTGGGAATTCTCTAAGAACATGTTTTCTAGATAATTCCATCCAGTAGCACAATATTATCTCCAAATTAACCCCCCAGGCTTCACTTCTCTTCTCTCTGCAGATCCGAGTTTCCAACTTCAAAGCTAACACCCCCACTGCGGTGTCTAAGATGCTTCTCAAACTTAACAAGTCCAAAAGGAAACGGTACCTCCTCTCTGAGCCAAATCTCACATCCTCCCTCACCTCCGCTCTGAGTGGAAATATAATCTACAGCCATGCAGTCATACACATCCCAAATGGAGGAAGCAGCCAGCTTTGCTTATTTCTCGCGCACCTCACCCCTTTCTTTGGCCTGGGCTACCCGCTTAACCTTCACAGCATCCTTCATCACGTTCTCGCTGCTGAACTTCACGTTCTCACCTCATTTGAGTGATGTGCTACTGTACCAGGCTCTGCTGCTGGGACACTGTCCCGAAACCCCTGCAATAAATTCTGGCTTCTCCCCTTACTTTCTGTTATTATTCTTTTTACAGTCCAATTCCAAGTCATTTTCCAAACAGGAGCCAAAATAATTTGTTTCAAAACTATGTGTCAGATTATATTATTTCTTATTCAGTTTCTACAAAGGAGGACCTGAAGTCTTCAGCAGTACTTACCAGGCCCTATGTAAGCCCATCCCTGCATATCTTTTGGACCTGTTCCCCACTGGTTTTGCCTCAGTCACGGCCATCACTTTTGCATCACCTTCACTAGTACTTACTGAATATACCCCCCAGCTCCTGCTGCCCCCTGACCCCAGGCTGTGTCCTTCTGCTCCAGGGCATACTTGATCTTGTCAGCTGGCTTGGTTTGAGAAGCTTCAGTGAGGTAAGTAAAGCACATTTTGGGGTGTGTCTGGGTGATCCTGGGGGGCACAACCTTAGGGATTGTAGCTCATCCCTGGTCCCTTTCTCGCTCTGTCTTCTCTTGTTGGCTTCTTCCAGGCACCATGAGTTAAGCGGCTTTCCCTCCAAACACTTCTTGCCTACCACCCTCCGTGTTTCTGCTGTGGAGCTAAACAACCATGGACTGAAACTCCTGGAACTATAAGCCAAAGTCAATCTTCTCTCCTCTCTGTTGTATATGACAGGTGTTTTGCTGCCATAGTGGAAAGCTGACTCACACATCTGACATGGGTGTGTGTGACTTTTATTGTTTCCTTCACTTCTGAGCTGCTCTGTGATTATTGTGCGCACATTTAGACACACACACACGCACGCACACACACACACAATGTTGCATCATTCTGAACTAAGCCACGTTTTATTTTTGTCCATAGTGCCCTTATCACAACCCAACACTATATTGTCTTCATTTCTCAATCTGTACACTGTCTGTTTTCCTCCCTGGAATAGAAGGTCTGTAAAAGCAGAGGCTTTTCCTGATTTGTTTATCGCCACTGGCCAAAGAATTAAGGGCAGCACATAGTGACTTTAAAGCAAACAGTGAATTAAAATTATGTTTTAACATTTTCTTTTCTGAAACAAGTGCTTACACTCTTTGTATTCTTTAGTTATGTTGAGCACAAATGGCTTTTTTCAACTTGTAACGTTTGCTGGAAATGCTATGCTGCTCTGTCAGATGTGTGATAAAGTTGTAGGATGTCTGAGCTAAAAAAGCCTTTGTCCTCATCCTGAACATCAATGTGACATCCAAGCAACACAGGCATGGCTACCTTTTTTCAAACTTCTACTGATTTCACTGTCCATATTTTTCTTAAATGTCCCTTATATTCTATCCAATGAAATAAATTTCTCTGATTTTATTGTTTTTTCTCCTTTCTCTTCCTGTATGTTATTTATCCTTGAATATACAACTATATTTTATATTCAATTAGTGCTCATGGGTGTAATATTTTTCCTTCTTTTCCATAAAAGAGCTAATTATATATAATCTTCCTATGGGATTTACTGTATTATTGCAATAAAAATGTCATGGATTGGACTTGGTAAGAGATCAATTAAAAAAACCTACTAACTTCCACAATATCCTTTATTGTGTCTTTTTCCTACTCCTGGAAGCTATTTTGAGAAGATCATAGAACACCTGGTCATGTTCAGATATCGAGTGACTCATTTTCAAGTAATAAAATGTTTTATTTGAAGCTACTTTTAAAAAGTATAGGAAATACTAATGAAATAATAGCCCAGATAATTTTGAAGAAAAGCAAAGCAGGAGATTTATATTATCAAATATCAAAACTTACTGTAACAGTAAAGATGATATTTAAAAATGTAGTGAAACAATAATGGACAAATGGAACAACAGAACGGAGCACAGTCAAGAAACAGGGTTCCTCATATATAGTAACCTGACTTTTGATAAAAACATTATTGTGTTTCATTGTGTAGAATGGTCTCTTCAATAAAAGATGTTGAGTCAAGTAGATATCTAAAAGGAAAAATGAATATTGCATATTTGCCTGATATCCTACACAAAATTTAGTTTGTGATTTGTAAAAATCAAATCAACTGGATCCAACACCTCAGAGAGAGATACAAAATATTGTAACCTGTAGAAAGGAACATAGAAAATTACTTTTGTGACCTTGAGATAGGTAGACAGTACACAAATAAGACTAACTGCAATGATAAGCTAAACTTACATAACATTACAAATTTCTGTTAATCAAGAAACACTATTTAAAAAGTGATAATCCAAGCCCTATTGTGGGAAAAATATTGTGAGACAGAAGATTTACATCCTGGGTATATATAAAACAAACCACCAAATACAAATAATTAAAGTGATTGTAAGACTAGAATAGGCATCTCCTACACAAGCACACACAAAAATACACACACAGTCTTCAACACCGTTATTTATTGGGAGGAAACAATCAGATACCACAACAAACAGCTCAAATTTAAGACTATTTAATATAAAGTTTAACAAACGAGGAAATAGAGCAACTGGAATGCTCACACATACCTGAGTGCAGTGCATATTTCAGTTTCCACTTAGGAAAATTATTTGGCAAGATCGTCTGTTCTCAGTGTTCACTGGGCAGTCAGGCTGTGCTCAAAGAGAGAATATCAAGTTGCAGTCAAGGTTCACAGACAGACAAGTTCCATCCATGAAGAGAACAGGGCATGGGTCAAGTTCAGTGAGAAAAGACAAGTTTCACGTTCCAGTAGGGTAGTGCTTCAGTTAAGGAAAGAAAAAGTTGCTGTGTATCATTCCTTCATGGCTGTGGGTCCACTCCTAGGTGGCGGTGTGACTGCAGATGTCCATTTGATGGGTCAACAGAAAGAATCAAGATGATCCCTCTGGGCCTAAAATACAAAAAACTGGAAATTTGCTTAAGGCCATGGATGCATGCACTTCTGCAGACCAGAAGAGTGCTCAGTGGAACAGGGAGGGATGCACTTCCACATAAGAGAGAGGAGGTGCTGTGCTAAGGATTAGAAGCTGGACACAGAAGCCATCACAACCCATAGTTCCATTTCTGTAACATTCCAGAAAAGTGGCCCACGTAAGGTACAGAACTCAGGATGTCAGTTGCTTACTCAGAAGATCTGGCTGGTGAATCACACACATGTGGGTATTTGTAGACAGCCACCTAGCTGTACACAGACAGTTCTCCACTTTACATATATGTATGTTTTTAAAAAGTCTAGTGTAATTCAAAACTCCACACTCAACTCCCGTCTCACCCCCCAAGCTTGACACGAGGTTCTCCAGAATTGCAGAGGGGGAGAGAACTCACGACTTTGCTCTCCCTTCTCTGGTTTTTCATCCTCACCTGACCACTAATTTCATCCCTTAAATTCAAACACAAGAATAAAGAAGCAAAGAATATATCAAATCTTTCTGTCCTGGAGCTGTAATAAATTCCCAGATATCTCTCTTTTGTCTTTGGGAGGGCGTTTGTGGACACAACCTAGCACTATACTAGGCCTTTGTGCAGCAGCGCCCTCTACCGGACCCCGTCTCACTGTACCCCGAACTGCCTGCTCGCAGGTCACCCTGCTCTTTGTGCGGTGGGGACGGGTCTCTTAGTAACAAGCACTCTCCCTTGGGAAAGTTTATGGGTGAAAGTGTGCAGGGAAGCCTAGTTAGATAATTCCTCTTCCTCACCCAACGTTAGGTATCTTTACTGCTGAATATGGAGAACAATAATCCGACGACGCTGAAGAAAACACAATCTCCTGTTAAAACATATTTTAAAAATTACTTTCACAGAGCTACTTCCCTCTTTAACCCCTGCATCACCCACACATTGAGGGAAGACACTGGAATGTGTGTATTTGTATCCAAAGCTCTTGGCTGAGGTCTGACATGGCCTGATAGTTAACCAGGTTTGCTGGATGGAAAATGTTGAGTTGTACTGGTTCAGGAACAACACACCAGTCTTACACGTTTATTAAATAAAATAAACTAAGCAATAGTAAGTGAAACAAAACTGGCAGCAACTTGAAACACAAAACTCTCAATTCCCACTTCTGCTACGTGTGCATCTCAAAGGGGTTTTGCACATCACTGCGACCCAGGCTGTACACACCCCGTCTGCACAGGTTCCTACAGCAGCAGTCAGAGGGGAAAGGGGGAAAATGTAATGACTTGCCAGTCTCTCAAGGTCTACTCCTAAGACACATATCACTTTCTGCCAGGTTTCAACGCCTAAAACAACTTGCAAGGTGAAGAGAGATGCTAATGCGACAGTGAATTGCAGCCCTCTCCCAGAGAGAAACAATCGCTACTTGTGAACAGTAACGCAAGCCACACTACAAATGAGAAATAACCATTATTAATAGCTACCATATTTTCTGCAAGAATTTGTGTTCTGTTTATACACTGATGATGACATTAATGTATAAAGGATTGCTATGTCCCGCCTTTGTCCTAGATATTTAAAGATGTAAATTAATTTGATACATCTATGAGATTAGTACTGAAATCATCAGAATTTAAAATGAGGAAATAGAAGCTCAAAAGAGTTAAGTTACTTGTCCAAATGCACACACCTATGGCAAGAGAGATTCAAACTAATCCACAGCAAATTTGGCTGTGGAGATTAAATTCTGTCCACCTACCTGAAACACAGTGTGTAATTACAGTGTACAGACACACATACAGTATATCTGAACACACACACTCATGTACACACAAAATGCGTACATGCCTTTTGCATGCCTTTTTAAATTTAGACTATCACAAAATATTGAAGCTTTCCCAAATTTCTGATTTTCCTTGGATCCTACCAGGTCCCAGGACTATGACCACTTTCAAGTGCGCATTTTCCTAGAATAAGTACACATGCAAATATATTTGTGCTTCATATTTAAATTGATGGCGTTCTGTCTCATACTTCTTTTACTCAGTATTCAACTTTTGAACTGTGTCCTCTTGGTCCATATGGATCTAGTTAATTCCTTCTAAATTCATTTGGCTGGTTGTTTCCTAGCCACACTGCCTGGGTACTGAATCATGTCCTTGATTATACTCTTGTGCTCCATGATATGAAAGGGAAAGCTTTTATTTTCTGTTACAAAATTTCTTTTCTATAAAAATACAGAATTTTGACAAATGCCAAGGAAAATGTGTTCTGTGGCTTTTTTAGTTTTGTCAATGATAGGGTCAGAAGGAGAGACTTTCCGGCGGAACAGGAAGTGACCACAGTAGATGACAAAGTCAATGCATGACTTCTTCCAACTCTGCAAAGAGCTCCACAGCTCCACACTTGGGAAGTACTCATATTAAGATATGTCAGAACATCTCCCAGGATACAACATCACAAAGACCAAAACCATCCGTGTTCCTAAAGCATCAGACATCTTCTCAATACACTGTGACGCAAACATAGCTGTACTCGTTCTACAGATGAGGATTTAAAGATGTTTTTCAGTAAAACGTTGAGTCTAAAATAATAATAGGTCCTTGATATGAAGTGTTTGAAAACGTAATCAGACTTACCTCCAGGGCAGGGTGAAAACGGAATCTTATACCTCAGACTGACCTCCAAGGCGGGGTGAAAATGGGATCTTATACCTCAGACGATAAAAGCGTGGAAGGTTACTGTAAATATTTTGAAATTAATGCTTTCTTTTTAAAATAAAAAAGTTGTTCTCCCCAAATTTAGAAATTTTTGGTCTCTTGAAACACATTTGAAACCTTTACTTTTGCTATTTTATGACTTGATTTTAATTAGTTCAACTGTATCACACATGTTGGACAATATATTTTACAGTGAAGTCAAACCTATCAGGTTTCTCATTCCATTTCTAGTGGTGTTAAGAGAATTATAATAGGGTAGGAGCTACAGAATTCTGTAATTCACTCTTACAGATACTATAGCAATTATTACACCTTCCCAGCAAGTACTGAGAAAACAATCAGCCTAACACAAACTTACACATTTCTTGGAGACACTGACTTATTTCAGCTTTCAATTTGGAAAATAATCTTCTCTTCTTAGAAAACATGTACATTAAGGAAAATTTCATTTTTAGTGATTTTCAACTGCTCATTGACGTTTTATATGTATTTAAATCCAGAAGAAAATTCTGAGATTCTCTGTGCCTAGACATTGACTGGATGTACTTCTTTTGTGAATTACTGTAAAACTGTCTTCCATGTAATTAGCTGAGGAATTATTCTCTTGTGCACAAGACTGTAGCAAGTTTCAAACCGTATTTTATCAAATCTAAGATACTATCAAAGATACCAAATCTCCTCCTTTTCTCTTTTTTATTCTTATTTCTTGGATAAGTAGTAGCAGTGTACAATACTTTGTGTTTCTCTCCAATGTGTATAATACAGTATTGACTAGATTGAATTAAGGAAGGAAAGTTGATTTAGCTCACAGTTTGTGGAGGTTTCAGTCCACACTTGGCTGGCTCCAAGGCAGAGTGACACATGGCAGAGGGCAATAGTTCATAGCAACTGAAGACAGCAAAAGCAACAAGAGTAAAAAAAGGAGGGGAGCAGATGAGAAGAGCAAACCTCTTCCCCCCCCCTGGGTGTGCAGCACTCACACCCGTAATGCCAGCATTGGAGCACAAATCAGTCATAAACTCTAGAAGCCGCCCTGTAACTGCATGAGACTTTGGAGGCTAAATTGAGTTATACGTTCTTTGTTATATTAAGGAAATATTCTATTCATTACAGTTGTTTAGTTTTATATTATTTCACATCCAAAAGGGATTTAAAATTTGATTAAACATTCTTTGTCTATACCCATTGTCTAATATTTTCATCTGATTTACTGACATGATAAAAAATTTGACTTAATATTGAATTAATTTTGAAGTTTTAGAGCAAACTCTGTTTGATTCCATCTTGTAACAAATTTAACTTAAGGTGTTCATAGTTCTATATATTTTATGCTTCTCAGGGATATTGTTTTATTTTTGGTACTCTTTTGTTAATGTCAGCTTTTCAGAAAGAATTTTAAGGTTTTTATTTCTGTTGTTGATGCTGATTAAATATCCTGTAGATATGGCCTTCTGGGTCTAACACAGCTAGGGGCAACACATTTTTATTGTTTTATTTATTTATTTATTTATTTATTTTTATTTTAAAAGTAAAAACAAAAGCATATTAACAAACAGACACAAAGTAGCGTAAGAAATAGTACAATCAAAACTGATTTACAGACAAGGTGGCAGGGACTCAACAATGGTTGTTGCTTTACCTATTGATAACTTCGAAGTGTATATCATGAACACAGATACAGACATGCAAAATTGGTTAAACATCTAATCATCTCAACAACAGAAAAAAAAAAAAGAAACCAGAAAGCATTAACAAAGAGACACAAAGTAGTACAATAACAGTATGATCAGAATTGAATTATAGACAAAGCAACAGAAAACCAACAATAGTTGCTGCATTGCATATTGACATTTTAAAATCTTGCCTCAGATAACAGAGCTTTAAAATTATGTTCCACATATATCAAAATGTCACAGTGAAGCCCATTAATTTGTATAATTAATATATCATTCTGATTTCAATTTGAGAATAATTTTATGATAATTTTGTTATTATTTTCTATCTTTCTTCTCCCTTTTTCTTTTTTTGAGACAGGGGCTTGCTGTGCAAGTCAGGCTGGCTTTGAGCTCACTTTGCAGGCCAGGCTGGTGTCAAACTTGTAGCAATCCTCTTACCTCAGTCTCCCGAGTGCTGGGATTAGAGACGTGCGCCACCAAGCCTGACTTCATTGTTTAATAGTGTGCCATTCGAAGATATCAATGGATAAAGCAATAACCACTGTTGAGACCATGTCACCTTGTTTATAGATCAGTTGTGATTGTACTATTTTTATGCTAATTGGTGTCTGTTTGTTAATATGTTTTTGTACTTTTATTTGTTTTTCTTTAAATAAAAAAATAATAATAGTGTGCCATTATGCCTTATTTCTTATTTGTTGTGAATTATTGGAGACTTTTAAATTTTCATTAAGATATTGAGGCATGTTTTCCATCTGCTATTTTTGCTCAGTTTCATTTCACCAGGACTTGGGAACCTGTCATTAAAATATGATTTCACTTTTTCTAGATAGCTTATTATGATAACTGCATAAAATTCTATGGATATTAAAAATATTCCCTCATCTTTTGTAAGATTTATGTTACTGATTTTATTATTCAAATGTCTTATATGCAGATTTTTCTTTTGTTTAAATTGTTTACAAATGACTAAAGAATGTGTGTTAAAGTCATTTCTTAAAAATTCCTTTTGGTTTCCCATTCTGCCGGGGTGTGCTATTATACGCATGTGCTCATGACCTGTAGAGGTAGGTGTACAGGAGAAACCTTTGCATTCACTTCAATTTCCTGGGCTTTAAGTATCCTTCATCCCCCATTAGTATTGTTCCTTATTCATTCCATACTGATGAATGCATCTGCCCGTCCTCCAGAGAACAATTAGCTGCACTGTAATTAGATGCAACACCAAGCACCTGTATAGCTGTGAGTAGAATATTTTTATCACACAAAGCAAAACTACACTGTTATAATAAGAAGTGCATGAGCAGGGGATCAAATAAGAAGAGTTACATAAGTGAACTAAATAAGGCTCACGTGCAAACATCGCGTTGTCTCCCTAGTAGGAGAACCTGAAAGAGTGGACAGAACCTGAAAGCTACAACAGATGGCGAGAAAGGGAAAGAAACTGCTCAAAAGGAAAAGATGACTGGGTTGAGGGAAAAGAGAATATGAAGAAAGGGGAAAATAAAGAAGAAATAAAGAAAAGTGTCTGTGTGCTTGTTAATATGTTTTTCTTCTTTTATCTCTAAAAATAAAATTAAAAAACCAGATAAGAAGAGTTAATTAGATGACCAGACACCCAGTTTCCGCCCCCCCCCAGGAGTAGTAGTGCATGCATCTTTATATTGGGCCACGAAAAATGGGAGAATAAAGTTTACAGGGGGAAAGAAGTTTCCTCTTTTTTAACTACTTTGCACCTAATATTTTTATTTTATCATCTTAAATTTTTGAGTTTTATAAATAACATAATTCCTGATCCAATACAAAGCAGACACTCGGGGGTGGACTGCACTCTTGTGTCTGAGACTAATGCTCCAAATTACGAGGTTGGGCTCCAGCTTCCATTTGCCACATCTGTGTGATAGAATTTAACGCTCCTCTAAAATAGGCTACTCACTTTATTCTTGGAATACAGACTCTTGTTTCAATTTATTTTAATAAGCATTGTACATTCTATAATTATTCCAAAGCAAATTGTAGCTATAAATAACACACATCTTATTTTTAGTGGCATAAACTTTTTATTTTTATCCTTGCGATATGACTGCCATCAGGTTGTTCTGGATCTCTGTTCCAGAAGTAAAAGAATGAAAACATTGAGATCAAGTCTAGTATTATAATGCCTGTTGACAAGTCCATTTTTCTGTGATCAGTGAAGAACAAAACATGGGGAATGGTGAGCTGTATACTGTGCTGAAGGCATCTTGTCCGTGTTTGTGGTTAGAAACCAGGTGAGCTCTGGGGGGGGGTACTTTTCATCTATTGGACCAGGTACAGCAGTGCATGATCTTCCCAGCCACACATCCACAGCCACATACACACATGGGGTCCTCTCATTTCACAATACGTACAAGCTGGAGTGAGCACCCTGACGTTCTACTCACCAGCATGGGACCAGTGCTCTCAGAAAGACTAAAAAGATCAGTGCCTTTCTGAGATGCGGTCCTTGTTGCTAATCCCTTTCTTCTGAATGTGATGGTATGAGATTCTGGCAGAAATGTATCCGCCTTTCACTTTACCTTTTATACCTTAACTACTGTGGGCCTCATTCTAATGTCACCTGCGTTATAACTTGCAAAGATTCCATAATACTTCTGCCTTGCAACTGGCGCTTTTTCTGTATTTCCAGTATGGAATAAACATTTCACTAAAAATTTTCAGGGTTGGAAAGACGGCAAGGAAAGATTGAAAGTACAGGGTCAATTTTCCCTGTTTACACTACATATGTCAAGTAGTTCATTTAAATTGCTGCATTAACTGTATCAATCTTAACAAATCACCTGTGTAATAATTCAATGTATAGTTGGCTAAGATTAAGGACAAACTGACCTGTTACTAACTTACTATATGCAAAGCACGTATTCTGCCTGAAATATGCAAAGGAAGGTTGATCTTTAAAATTACTCTTACACCTCTAATTTCGTAATTCTGTCATTGTGATCAGTGAATTTAACGGGAACACTTTATTAGATTTGTATTTCACTGCTATTTGAGGAATTAGCCTTCACATTTATAGAAAAGTTTGTTCCTGAATAAAAAAGAGCGTTATTCACTATGAAATCTGAGTTGGTTGCACTAATACCAACCTGGGTGTACCCACTTGACCTCCCTACCAAGTGGTAATTGTTCATTTACAGTACTTAATGCTGTAAATATTTTAGGCGCCATTTCTCCTTCAGGTTTCTGATGAGAAATGTCACGCCCCATTAGTCAGCATTTAGAACTAATGGCTGTTTACTCTCGGCTTGTTTTCGGCCGGCTCTCCCTTGTATCTCTAGAACACTTGGGACAGCAAAAGGAACTTGCCGAGATCTTCTGAAAGCTATTTAAGTAAAACAAATATCACACTCACGATGTCCTTGATCCCTCTTAATTATTCAATAATAGTTTTGGTTTATTTGATCTGAGGTGCTTATTAGGAAACTCCATTTCATTAACAAAATAGTAAAACAATAGTACTGCCTAAAAATATGGAGGTGGTAGTATATTATTTATTTGAAAATATTAATTATCCAATACCCAAATGGTTTGTTGTTTTATTGTGGTTGGAAAGATGTCGCACTAGTAGAAAGGGTCAGGGGTGTTACTTTGAGCACTTAGTCCCCCTAGCACAGTGAGTCCTTCCAAAACATTCATTGTAGGAGCCATCTGGCCCCCCGATGTGTATGCCTCATTACATGGAAATAGCCATCACTGGCATAGATATCTCTCTTTTTGAACAATTTTTTAAAAGTTATGTTTACAAATCTCCTTTTGGTTGTACTGTTTGATCTTAACTTTGACCCACACTCTTACCCCCAATCTCATCCTCTATTCCTATGAGAAAGATTTTCTTCTTTCATTAATATATGTGATGATCCAAGAAGCCAATGTGTGTGTGTGTTGTATGTGTATGTGCATGTGCATGCATTCACATGGGGTCTGTATGTATGTGTATACATATTTGGCACCATGCTAGAAATAAATAAAATCATCATTAAGGCAAAATAGCAGCAGTCACCAGAGAATGTCATGCACAAGCTATATAATTAATGTTCCAAATATTTTAATACAAGTTTTGGAGACAAAATGCATCAGTTTCTATTCAGTATGTGCTTGCCCTTTGAATGAATAACTTCACTGAATGTTTTATATACGTATAATATTTTGAAATACAGTATTATAATATATCCATTCATTACTAGATAATTATAAACCCTGCTCATAATAATTCAATGGGTACTAATTATACCTTAATGTATAAATTTCATTTCATTTTTAAGTATGAAGTAACAGATTCAGCCAAGTGATTTATTTAAAGTCATAGAATTAGAAATCAAAATGAAGAGAATCAAGACCCAGCTGTTCAGCTCTTACAGCTTGGTGAATATCCGCCATGGGAGAAAACCTTTGTTTTGCATAAGGGAGAGGTGTTCTCCACACTTCAGTCTGGGAAGATGATGCTAAGCAGCATGAAAGCCAAGCAGATCTAAGAAGGGTCTCTTAGAAGGGGCTCATGTATATGCATATTTAAAATATAAAACTTCAGGGAAAAATATGCAAGTAAATGTTAACATAGTACTTAGAACACAACAGTAAAATTTTAGATCTGAGTAATTTTAAAAATCTTTATAAGAAATAAAGGCATATCTATTGATAACCCTAGGAAGAAATATTGAGGATTTCTACAGCCTACTGTAAATAAACAGCAATATATAAAAGATCAGATAACTTTTGGAATTCATAGGTCTCAGAACATTTTTCTGACTCATCCTGAGTATGAGTTATACCAGGTAAATACGCACTATTCTTCACTGTTCATTGATCACAGAAGAGGGGAAAGTCTGTTTGGGGAGGTTTTTCTATACAGAGCTCTTCACCAAATCTTTGTGCTAATGAGCACAAGCATCTGAAAAGGTATTTTAAAAAGTCATAGCTATAAAACTGTTCTGCTATGAAAAGAGTTGCTGAGAACCTCAGAAGTACAAGTATGCAGGTCTTCCTTACCCCTGGAGACCTCAGCAACAACAAACAGAAGTCATGTGTAGTTGTCAAGAGTTAATCACTGTCATTTCTAATTAACTTCAATATCATAAAATTTGTAAAGCACACACATGTGCACATACAAATCCATAGATTTCTAAAAGTGATTTTCCAATTCCAAATGTAACAAAATGCAGAGCTTTACATGTTACGGCTGTGTTGATTTTTTTAAAGTTCATGTATGCAGATATAACATTTCAATTAACAGATGGCTACAAAATACTCATAAATGATCAGGTACACTGATTTTTCCCAAAGCTTCACTTGAGGTATGTTCCACAATGGATGATTGTATGAAACTTACAGCAAACAAATTTCAGTGAAAAGTTTTGAGAGCTGTGATATTATGCACAAGTAATAAATATACCTCATTTAATTTCCTATTCTCCTCCTGCATTTCTAGCTCTTTTACAGAGAACAGAAGGAAGACAGAGTTGGTTATAGCTGGAGAAGGATGGACATGGAAATCCTCATAAATCCACAATAATAAAATATAGTAATATGTGGCATAATTCCTGTATCATAAGATGCACACTATAAGTCATACTGTCCTGCATACTGTAAATTCTTTAATTTTATCAAAACTTTAATGTTTCTTGATAAAAGTTCACAAACAACCTTCATCATGCTACTAAATGACATTTTTTATAGTTGAATGATAGTTACAGCTCTGTGGATAACAAAAGACTTTCAATCCATATAAATACAGCATTTTTATTTCATAATTATGTAATTATTTGATGTCACAGGACACTGAACAATGTCATTTGCTCCATGCCTATAACCATTTTCTTGATTGTTGAAAGAAAACAATTAAGTTATATCAAGTCTTCTTCTAGTTGTTAATACCAGTATTTGATTAATTCTCCGCTTCATTTGTGAGATTAAAATCATATCTAAAATATTTTCTTATCAAACTTTGGTTTTAAATAAAAAATTAATGAAACTGATGTTTTCATCATTTGTGAAGTGCATGGATGTTTTCATCATTTGTGAAGTGTCATGGATGTTTTCATCATTTGTGAAGTGTCATGCGTTTATTGAGGATATGTCCATCTCAGGTAAAAACAGTAGGCTTTTGCTTATATTGTGGTGTGTATTGAAATCTCTAATTTCATAGATGTGTAGGTTTATCCATTTAATTTTTTAAAAGTTAGACGGTTTATAATCAGATAACTGAAAGTGCATGAAAAATTGAGTTACAAGAATCCAGACAATAGGTTGGGCATGGTGGCGCACACCTGTAATCCCAGCACTCAAGAGGCTAAGGCAAGAGAGGAGGATCATTGCAAGTTCGAGACCAGCCTGTGCTACAAAGTGAGTTCAAGGCCAGCCTGAACTGTATAGTGAGACCCTGTCTCAAAAAGACAAAAAAAAGAAGAAGAATCCATACAAATCAGTTTGTAGTTTTTCTCAAAGGTAGAAAAAAAATCTTGAGTAAGGCAGCATGTGATGTTTCTTTAACAGATTTAAGATAGAGGTGATGATTTTGAAATTTTGGGGTCTTTTCTTCAGCCTGGCCACCATTGGTACAGGCTGCTTTTCCAAGTTTCGGTTGCTTATCTTCATTCAAGAAGAAAAAAAAATTGATGGAGACCAAGCCATTGGGACTGCACTCTCAATATCGAAACCATATTCACCTTAACTTCCAAAGACCTGTGTGAGGATACTCTGCTTTTATGGATCACGGCAAAGTGGACACTGGCATTTTCCAGCTCCTGCCTGGAGATGCGTGGTGTGGTACTCTCTACAGTTCTGTGCAGCATAGCAGAACCAGCAGCCATGTAGTCATGGGGGAAAACCACTGATGACGCTGTGGTGGACTGTGTCCATAGCCCCAAATCTTCAGTAGTCAGGTGACTTAAGTGAACCTTGACTTACAATATCCTCAACACATGGTGGGTTTATGGGAACATAGTTTCCATAAAAGTTGAAAACCACATGTGTATGTGCATAGGTGTGTCTCCAGAGAAATACACACTACTAATTGATTACTTCTTGCACCTAAAACTGGTGGATCGATTCTGTGTACAATTTTAGGATCAAAGTTAATTTTCTATCTCATTCTGTCATATGCAAATGTGACTTTCAGAGAGCCAAACAAACCTATTCAACTCAAAAATATTGATACAGAGGCTGTAATAACTATGATTGACTGAAGTTTATTAATCATAAGGTTTCATTGCTCGAAAAGATCTTAGCAAAATATTAAGTAATTAGGATACTTTTTAAATAGTACATATTATATACGTCTTCAAGAAATATAGTTTTATTTGTAGTATGACAAAAGGGACACCAGCACCTGCCAAAATGAGAAATTCATCTACTAATACAGAAATTTATATTCCTGGGTAGAAGTTATTTCACTTTCTATTTAGCTAACAGTAGTTCATAGTAGAAAAGGAAATTCATTTTGCTAATGTACCTAGTTTTATCTCTTTTACCCATATATTTTTAAAAACAATAGTTTAAGTTATTGACCCATGAAGGAAATACAAGCTCTTTACAATATTCATTTCCTTAACTCAAATTTTACCATTAACATTTTCTGAAGCTTTATTATGATTCTTCTGGTCATGGTAAATACTAGCTGATTACTGTTAGCTTCTCAGCAAGAAGCAAATCATGTAGCAATGAATTTTTTGGAGCTATGCCACTAAGAACATGTAAACATGTCAAAACAAGGCCTTCCAAAGTCAGATATATGCTTATTTTCAAAATTAGTTCTCAGTGTGTTCTCTGGATTAGATGATGGGTTAAAGGCTTCTGCCTTGCTAACCCAGTTTATACCTGGCAGACTGCCATAACATGAATTTGTGTCACAGTGAAGCCCAAAAGTTTACATAAGATCCATGTGATGACATCTACTGAAATGAATGCTGGAGAGTTTTGGAAGTGATGGTGCTAAATTTTAAGCCCTATTTTTTTAGCTTAGCGGTGAAGTGTCTAATTCTGCACCCTCTTTTTAGCTCTGTCTCCTCATTCCAGCTGCACACACAAGGGTGTTGAATTCCCCCCTGGAGACATTAGGCCAATCCCTATGAAAATAACCTTCAGTGGGTACTATTAAAGCAATGATAAGTTTCTAACATGTGTTCTACTTACTATAGTATGAGATTCTTATGCAGAGCATTAGGTGGTCAGATCAAGCAGTATTCTCTAGATTGACAGAAATTATCAGACAGTTCACAACCCCTTGCTTGTGATGAAATTATTTTTCCAGTGCTTTGCATGGAGCTGTTGTAATTGATACGTAAACAACATGAAATTTCTTTATGATGATGTTCTAATTAATTCTGTGAGATCATTCTCAGCTCTCAGCACAAGAGATTCCATTAAAGACAAAAGAAAATCTAAAAAGAGAGAGAAAATGAACAGAGGGCAGAAACTCAGAAGCATTCATCCTGGATGAGAAACCTTTCTCACAGGCCTGTTTGACACAAATCCACACACTTACAGGTATTCCATGGCATTTAAGAAAGTACACTGGGCAAAAAAGCCAAGAGACTTCAAATTTAAGCCCACTGGGTGACATACTGAAACCCTGCCTCAAAATTCAAAAATTAAATAAATTTTAAAATGAAAAAGTATTTTTGTAACACAAAAGTAAGATGAACACAAATACATTATTAAAAATACAGAACTATAAAAATATTTTTAAAATTCTGTGTACTTGAAGTATATACATGTGTTCATCAGGTCTTAACATTTAATAACTACATAAATAGATGGAAGGGATTCCTATAGCTTGCATGTGAGCTTTCATTCCCTGAAACCAGTTATTTACTCTGTGCTAATATGTAATGGAATCTGGATCCCAAAGATGGAGACAGGGTTAGCACTTTCATAGTCAGTTCGCATAAAACCTTTAGCCTATTCACAGCCTTATCATCGTCATCATATTAGACTTGCTTTGACCTTTGTTCCCAGAATTGCAGTTCTCCGGTGCTCATCAATATTACCTATGATTTGCTAAACAAATTTTTCTTTATTTACATATTTAGCAACTATGAAGAGAAGGTCCAATAGTTTGGGTAAAATATTTATCAACAGAATTATTTTATATTCTTTATGAAAGGCCATATTGCAGAAAAATTTATGGGATATTATCTAGGTGCTGTTGATTATATAGGTCAATCCTTAATAACAATGAATCAATTATGCACAGTTTCAATTAATTCAGACAGAAAAATCTCTGGCTGTGTTATTCAGTCCTTAGCCCTTATAAGCAACTGTCTATTAATGTGAGTTTTTCCAATGACCTTGGGTAGGATCTTGAGAATTTAAAAAAATCTATACTTACAGTAAAATTCCACATTGACAGTGATTGAATTGTAAACACTGAATTTATGAAAATCTGGGATTGCGTCAACACGGCAGCGCTGAAGTAACGAGCAAATCTACACACTCACCTGGAGTGAGTTCCAGGGGACCCAGGGCACAGCCCAGGTCCACAGCGGCTTGGGCTGCAGTTTGGCACCACCTGGTGGCTATTGCCTATTTCAGGTTAAATACTGGGAACGATTCCAGTCTTGAGAATGGCTGGGATTCACGAGAGCTCAGGAAGGATTCCAGGAAGCTCTCCACAAGTGATACATGCAGCTAGGTCTAGAGAATACTAAAAATGCTAGATTTCTCCAGGCTCTTCCTGCTTCACAAAACACATCACAGTTCCTGACATTTTCCCTGACTGACCCAATCTCTGCAGGACTTCATTTCCTCTCTGGTTTCTCCCATATCTACAAACATCTATGACTACAGATGTCTCTGGCACTTGATGAAGGAGCAATCACCAACTTCCTGCTACTTACTAATTTACACTATGTGTTCACATGTGCTTTATTGTTTGGTGAATCATCCCTACTGTCAAAAAATATGTAATATTGTTTGGTGACTCAAATTATTATTCAGTTTTATTAAAAATAATTTTCCTTAATCCTTTTAGCTCCTCTAACAGTTTTAAACAATATATAAGTAATATCTAAGCAAAAATGAAGCCAGGCAACAGAAGTGTATGCCTGTAGTTCCAGCACTCTGGGAGGCTGAGTCAGAAAGACCCCCAACTTTAAGGCCAACCTGGGCAATTTAGTGCCTTTCAAAAAGTTTCACACACACACACACACACACACACACACACACACACACACACTCACAGATGGAGTAAATCTAAATCCAAAGGACCCAGATTGGATCCTCATTATCACAAACAACTAGATAAATACATTTAAATATTGGTCTCATTTACTTTTTTAAATTAATGCTTACTTAACCCAAATTGAGCCTAAAATGTCCCCTAATCATTGGTTCCCCCTTACAGCATTGCTGAAAAACATTTTCTTAGGCATACTAAACTGAATGCATACATTATTTTTTTATATATGACAGGAAATTTTACTAATCTAATGAATAAACAAAAACTGAAAACTGAGTTATAATATTTCAATTCAAATTAATAACTTTTCATAGTTGAAAAACACAAAACTAATATATTCCATGCTTTTTAACATTATAAATATTTTATTTTGTGTTTAATTTTTTGAGACAGGAACTCACTATGTTACCAAAGCTGGCATCAAACTTCTGGACTCAAGTGACCCTTCCATGTCACCCTCACACTCCCTCACACTTGGGACTATTGCTATGTGCCACCTGAGCTGGTTACAAATATTTTAAGTATTATACACAGCTTATCTCAAATTTAACATGAAATATTAACCTCCGGGTTTAGTTAACTGCTAGATCTATACATGCTTCTTTGCCTGCCCAAAGCCACAGATTTCTAAGTGAATTAACCTTATTTAAGACTTCTTAATAACATCTCATTTCACTGATTACATTAATTTAAAACAGTGCCGTGTACATGTGTGGCTTGCCAGTTTGCACTTTAGATAGGGGACATGAGTTTAACAAGAATCATTTCTAGTTGTTTTTGTAGTCAGTATATCAGTAGACACATTAAATTTCATATGTTTCACCTGGAATTTGGTCTTGCATTCTATCTTCCTACCCTTTCTCCAGTATTTTGTCATCTCTTTTAAATGTTAGTGGGGATTTTGGATGACAAAATTTTGGCCCCAACCCAAGTTCTTGAATTTTCTATTTGGTGTCTCATGAGTAGAATATCTATTGTCACTGAGAGTGGTACCCTGATGACTCTGACAGTCCACTCATACTTTTCTTGCTGTTAACTGGCAACAGATGTGTAGACTAAAAATCTTTCTAAATAATATTTGAAGAATGATTTTTTTGTACATGGGAATCAAACTCAGGACCTTGTGCTTACCAGCCAGGTGCTTGTGCCTCTGAGCCGTATCTCTGGCCCTGAAAAGTGATTTTAATGAAATGAAAAGGTACATATTATCCATTTGATATAGAGCAATCCAAAATGCATTATTTTATATTACTTCAACATGATTAATTTTGACCATGACTAAGCGATTCTATAAACCCAGATTTCCTTAACAATAAAGTATGGGCACCAATAAATCACTGTTAATTGATATCCCTGAATGGAAAATGCTATGAAAATTCTAAAAAGGTATGTATTTTTTCTGTGTGTCTCTGCATCTCTCTGTCTCTTTTTGTCCCTCTTTCCCTGTATGTCTCTCTTTCACTTTTTCTCTTTCTCTCTTTCTCTCTCTCTCTCTCTCGCACACACACACACACACACACACAAACACACACACATGCACACAAGACCACCAACCAGATGCGACCAATTTGAGAGCTTACTGTAATGTCACAAAAACAACTGCTTATTTCCAAATGTATAGTGATGATGGAACATACTGTTTTATTTATACCCTACAACCACCAACCTACAACTCGTTGGCTACAACCAAGTTACTATGTTTGCAAAGAAATTTGATTGATGTTCTAATTCTTGTTTCTGCTTCTATTTGTACAACCTTTTAAGATTCCACAGGTAAATAAAACAGTGTATCATTTGTCTTCATGTGCCTGGCTTACTTAACAAATGTCATCAAAGCTCATCTATGTTGTCATAAATGATAAGATTTTCTTTTTCATGACTGAATAATGTTATTTATATATTTATATGTTGATGGACCTTCTGTTCCATGTATTGGCTCTTGTGAATAATGCTACAAGGAGCATAGGATTAAAGGTACCTCTGCTATGTATTGATTTCCTTTTCTCTGGATAAGCACTCAGGAGTTAGACTACTGGATCACATTACAGTTTGATTTTGATTGGTGGTGAAGAATTTCCGTTCAACTTCCACTAGTTAAAGCTTACTAGGATCACAATGTTTAATCTTTGAGTTCATCCTCATCCCCTGCGTATTCTGTTATTGCTATACTCCACTTATTTTTGTGTAATTACTTACTTGGAACCCTGTGCAATAATGTTTAGTTATCTATCTGGTTGATTTATATTTTCAGCACCACTTAAAATAGAAGCTCACTTGGAACAGGAATCATTGACCACCTTTCACTGCTGTAGGTAATAACCTAAAACAGAAATGGCAAGTTTCAAGTCTTGTCACCTAGTGAGTTCTTAAACATCTATGAATATCCCCAAGTGCCACTTTAACCAGAGTCTCTGAGAGTCCTTAATTCTGCTTTTCAATACCTATTATCGATTATGTGAAAACAAGTGACTGAAAAGGTTTAAAATGCATTAAGTTCATTTTTATGAAATCTATTGAGAAAAATATATAGATTACTTGACTGCATCGTACTAACATACTCTTTGGAGATTTTATGTCAGACACACCTGGCTCTGTCAATGCAATCTGTGCTCTCATATGTAGCATTAAAATCAATGCCATCATCATTGTGGCTGTTGATATATTGTCATCAGAGGAATTATCCAAACACAAGTCAAGTGGTAATTATTGCATACACAGGGTTCCTCTTGCCTAAGGTCCCAATAGTTTGGGTGCAGTGACAGCCATAAATGTGCATTTACGGACTCAGCCAGGTTCTGTATTTGAATTTGAGACTAATACATTTGGGTAAAAACTGTATAATGTAAGTAGTGGTAAGACTACCTGAGTCCCATCTCTAATTCATTAAGAATATTTCTTACTTATAAATGTTAATTACTCTTCGTTTATCATAGAGCTTAGTAAGCTTTAGTTAGAAGTGTCTAATTGATTCAAAATCAAGCTGAAATATCTTCAGAAGACTAAAAGTCATACATGGTCAGATAATACAAGCTTAACATTGATTTAAGTGGTATAATCTGTAAACTAAAAATTTAATGGAAAAATTCTTGTTTATTTCCTATTTTGAAAACGTACAATCCATTGACTTTCAGTGTACTCATAGCACTGTGCAAATACTATTACAACCTATTCTCATAATACTGTCATTGTCCTCAAAGCAAATCCTGTTAGTAGTTGCTCCTCATGCTTGCCTTCCCCTAGTTGCTTGAGAGTTATTATCCACTTCCTGTCTGTACTGATTTGCCTATTTTTGAAATTTTATATAAATTGAATTCTACAATGCATACCCTTTTTGTCTGACTTCTTTCCTTTAGCAAACATTTTCAATGTTCACGCACAGTGTTGCGTGTGTGATCAGCACTTCATCCCCACTTTTAAAACTGTTTGGTAGAGATCTGATTCTCCCACCAAACAACTCACATATTTAAAGTGTAACATTTGGTGGTTTTTCCATATATTCTCAGAACAGAGTGTGCACCCTCCTCACCTCTGCTCCTTAAAGAGGTCCTGCTCCCCTGATTCCAAACCCCACTATTGCTCCTTCTTGTTCCTCTCCCACCCCCAGTCTCCTCCCAACCTACTTTTGTTCCCATAGATTTGCTTCTTCTAGACAAGTAACTGAAAGGAATCATACATTCTGAAAGGAAACTTGTGTCTGACTTCTTCACTTAGTGACTTGTTAACATTTGTGTTTTTAGAATATATCAGTGAGTCATTCTATTTTGTTACCAAATAACATTTCACTGGATGGAGATATCAAATTTATCCATTGATCAATGTTTGGACTGGCTACTCCACTTTCTGGCTGTTATAAATAATGCATGTTCATGGGCAAGTTTTAGCATGGGCATATGCTTTCTTTGTCCTTTGTTATATATGTAATAATAAATTCACTGAAGCATATGGTGAATCTACGTTTAAATATTTAATGCATAAAATTTTCAAGATGTATATACCACTTTACTTTCCCTAAGCGGTGAATACATATCCTAATTTTTCTACATCCTTGTCAGCATTTTTTACTTCACATCTTTTTTTGCTTTGATAGGCTAGCAGATGTGAATTGGGTATCTTATTGTGGTCGGAATTCTCAAATTTCCAGTTAGGCTCATTTCCCCACTGCTTTCTGGTTTCATTGTATTGAGATCAGACAATGATAAAATTTATTTCTGCTTTTATTTACTGGGTTTTCTTCGCTCCAAAAAACTGGTCACCATTTATGAACATCCACTATTTGCTTTAAAAGAAGCTGTATTTATTATTATTGGAGTATGAAGATCATTATATGTTAATCACATATAACTTACTGATTTTCTAAATATGCTTATTATCCATCCATAAATTCCTCAAGCTTTGAAGTTTATATTCCTTACATATTTAATGTAATGATGTCCAGTATGTGAACTTATCAGATTGTTGTTATAGCTTCTTTGTAAGTTAGGACTTTTATTATAATGGGGTTTTTTGTTTGCTTGCTTGCTTGCTTTAGGTGTTTTTTGTGTAGTTTAATATCCCTCAACTGACTTTTGTATGTTTCCATATATAAAAATCACAGCTTTTTGTATTACCGTTTGCACTGGCCTGTTACACATTACATATTCTATTTCTAGCCTTTGGAACCACTTCGGGTTTAGATTTGACTGCTTCCTAGCACAGACTGGCTTAGCTTTGAGGTCCAGCTGAAATCCTTTCTACCTTTATGGAAGTGTTGGGCTCTGTTTTACTTATTGTTTGACTGGAATTCTGGTCTCATCTCTGTTATTTTTTATGTCACATCAGTGTGTAGCTTTTTTTTCTGCTTGGCATTTTTCTCCCCTCTCAGTCTGTCTAAGACAGCTGTATAAACACACCCATATACTTGTGTATATTTCTTTGGCATGTGGATATTCTATGTTGAGGTTTCCTCCTTTAGTTGGATTTTTGTATTAATACTTTTATATAATGTCTTCAATTCTCTTTTTACTTACTGGGCTTCAATTAGTTGATATGTTAAATTTAAATGAAATTGTTGACTCCCAATTATTATTTAAGTGGCCATCAATGACTTTATCTCATTCTTTTTTTTGCTTTCCTCTTAGTCCTTACATTTTTTAGTTATGTTATTTCCTTTCTGCATGAGAATGTGACATCTGCATTGTATTCTTCCATCTTTACGTACTTTTGAGCCTGTCTTAGTTATTTTCTCATTGCCAAAACATGTTCCTCACTTACAATTTTAAAAGAGAGAGGTTTATTTTTGCTCAGTTTTAAAAGTTTCAGTCTGTGGTTGGCAGGCTTCAAGGCAAAAATAGCGCAGTGTAGGGATCAGGCAAAGGAAAGAACTACCGGTGTCAAGGCAGACAGGAAGCATGAAGAGGAGGGAGGAGCTGCGGGAGATCCACACTTCTGGGTCACAGGCCAGTAACCGGTCTTCAACCACGCCCACCTCCTAACAGCAGGTTAGATATACCCATCTGCTTAAGGCAATCACCTTCCAAAAGACCCACCTCTAATCCATGAGGCTTTGGGAGGACACTGAGATCTAAACTGTAACAGAGTCTTAGTTCCAAATTAAGTGCGCAAGGCTTTTCACCAACTATTTTGCCAGTTTAGTCAATCACATTTTAGATTTAAAGCTTTATCTCGGGCACTGGGGGTATAGCTCAGTGGCATAAGCGCTTGCCTGGCAAGCACAAGGTCCTGAGTTCGATCTCCGGTACCGGAAAATAAATAAATAAATAAATTAAATAAAGCTTCATCTCCTGGTAACTTCCTCAAAAGTAATACCTGAAAAATATTCACAGAGATTCTAAGAGGTCGTAACTTTGCTCCCTATTTGCTGTTACGAAGGAAATTAACCTGAATATAAGACAGATTGTAACCTTTAATTCACTTTCTAAAAATATATTTCGTTATTGTGTTGCTTGCTCTGACTTGTTGAAAGAAGAGTCTATTTCAACCGACTTTCCTTTCATCTGTTTGTGTTGTTTTGCTTTTTCTTCTGATGGGAGGCCCATAGGGTTATTTTCATCTTTAAAGCTGACTAATTGAAGTAGGCAGTACCCAAGAGCTGACAACTTAGATTTTTTTCAGGAAACTTTTCTTGAATTGTTGCTTTAAATATTGGTTCAGTTGATATGAAATAAATTTATTTACTTATTTACTTACTTACTTACTTACTTACTTGCTTCCTTATCTATCTTTGGAAATTTAGGGTCTTGTTAGGTCCCTAAGTTGCCCAGGCTCAAGCAACAACTTGTGATCCTCCCGCCTCAGCCTGCAGAGTATTGGGATTACATACAGGTGCTCCTGCATCTGGTTGCATTTTCTTTGGTTCTTGTCACATTTTTTATTTGTTTTCCCTCACTTTCCTCTTCACCTCACAGTCTGTCTCTGTCTCTCTCTCATTCTCGTCATCATTGAATTTTCTGTACTTCCCAGTTTTCAAATGTATGATTTACGGCACTTGGATTTATCTTTTATAGTGAGTACTGGTGCTTTGGGCAGTGTTCTTCTGATTGAAATGGTCATGTTCTATGCCCTATCTTCAGCTGTTTTCTACCTTTCTTTCAGTATTTAATTTTAGGTAACTTCCTCCCCTATCACACCACCTAGCCCAAACTCAGGAGTAATTCTTTCCCAGGACCACCTCCTGTGATCACTCATATATATGACTTTTCCTTTTCTTCTTTGTTTTTGTCTTTTGGAGGCAGGGTCTTACTATGCAGTTCAGGCTGGCCTTGAGCTTACTTTGTAGCCCAGGCTGGTCTCTAACTCACTACGATCTTCTTGCCTCAACCTCCCAAGTGCTGGAATTACAAGTGTGCACCACCAGGCCTGGCTTTCTTTTCTTCTGACTCCCCATAGTTGGTGGTCTGATACATCAGGTATCACACCATGTCCACCCATCAGCCTGTCCCTTTGCATGTGTGAGTCAATGTCACTTGATGTCCTGTATGTTTTCTTATGGAAACTCCATGCCTCTCCACTCTGAGGCAGGCCTAACATTATTCACAGCATGTGGGCATCTCCATAGCAGCACTGATCGTGCAGAGTACTTATTTACCCATTTAGATATAACTTGAGGTCTGCAGTTTTCTCTGTGTGGTTACACTGGGGTGTACATGGCTTATCTTTATGAAGTTTTTGATGGCGTGTGGCAAGATCTGAAAATTAGGAAGCTATTCAAAATTCTTCATGAGGAGTTCTTAAATTAATAAGGAGATTTATTTTAGTTAGATCTATGTTAATTGTAATGAATTCTGAGTTGGCAGGGATTAAGTTAATGAGGCACTAGTCTAGTAATAATAATGATAATAAGAGATAATTTAAAAAGACATTTTTATTATCATGGTGCCTTAAGATTTTTTTCTTTAAATAGGTATTTACCAGGCTGGGAGCTAATATTATTATCATGACTTGACTAAAAGTGAAATAAGCCAGTAGAATTGATGATATACTCTTTGATCTATCTCATATGATCCATTAGTTTGTGTTAAACTGCACATTACAACTTGTCAGAGAAAATGAGAAGGAAAAGTAAGCTATACTAGTCAAAGGCATGTTCTCACTTTGTAATAATTTTTGATGTTATAATTGAATTGCTGTTACATCTAGCTTCAACATATTTGGTTAAATAGATAATTTATCACACTTTTCACCCTTCTTGGTCTACTCTTCTGTACTATTTTATAAGATGCCCATATCTTAAAATCTTGTCTAATGCCCGGCAAGGTTATCATGGCATTTAAATGATTAAACTCTAACAAATATATTACCCTTTCAAAAAAATTAAACATCCAAGTTTCAGGATACATAGGTGGAGTGCATCTCATTAATTATAATGTATTGCCATTCTTTAGAAGATTGATGCTTTTAATAAAAATGATCAGCTCATCTTCCTTTGTCTTTATGTGGATATGCACTGTTAATTTTAAATCATTTGTCTAAAAAATAAGGTAATAACCACAAAGTTTAAGACATATAACACCTGTAGAAGGGAAATATGTTTAATATCTACATTGAAATTTCCTCTATAATCTAACAAAGGTTTAAGACTCAGCCATATCTCTTGTCACTGTTGCTTAAATTATTTTGAGTCCATTGATACTTGAATATAAATAGCATTATATTAGGACTAGTTTTCAAAGGCAAGGAAGTGAAGGAATCCAGTTGGAGTATTCACACATGTTATCATCAATGTTCAAAGGTAGAATCATCCGGAGATATATAAAGCAACCGTTCACTAAACTAAATCTATTTCTAAGAAAGTTATTCCTGAGATGACTGTCATGGTTTTTTTTTGCGGTACTGGGGATTGAACTCAGGTGGGATGACTGTCATGGTTGATACATTGTGTCAACTTGTAGACTCTAGAGGTTCAGCTGAGTGACTCAGCAGGAAGCCAGGGTGCTTACTTTGTATACAATCTGAGCCTGTGGAAGAAGAGGGCATGGAGAATATGGGGGTTCATGAAGAATATGGGCCCCTGGGTGGGGGTAGCCTGTTTACAATATAAGGGAGGAAAACAGGTTGCCTGCTGCCATTCCTCCCTTTTGCTGGTTGTTTTTGCTATGCTCTGCCGCCATGAACGTTTGCCCTCTGCCATGTGCCACTCTGCCTCTGAGCCATCCAACTATGTACTGAAACCTCCACAAACTGTAAACTAAATAAACCTTTCCTTCCTTCATTTTGGGCATTGGGTATTTTGTCTCAGCAATGAGGGAAAAGTAACCAAAACAATGACCAAAGCATTGTTTTCTTCACCAAGAGTTAATCATGACATGATTGGAAAAGTTGTTTTTCTAACTCCAAGCTCCCTATGTATTTCTCTATTTAATCTTGTGGTTTTTAATTATAGGGTGAATTACCATTATCCTTGAAGAGTTTAGCAACAAATGTGAAAATTTGGGACAATTTTTGGGCACAAATCTGTCACTGTAAAAATACAAATGATGTATGTTCTGAGGTCAGCAATGCTACAACTATAAATTTGCACTATAGATGGATAAGTAGACATGCATGTATATATTCATAGAAAAATTCTTAAAAACCAAAAAGTAAATATTAATAAAAGATTTTTTAGCTATATAATGGTATAGATATATAGTGGAGTATGCTGCTTTTAAAAGCAATGAGAAAAGCAGCATAAAATATGTTTTCAATTTATTCTGTGATAAAACAAGTTACAAATCAATAGATGTGCTGTAATTCATTTATATAAATGTATGTGTAACTATATACCTAGATATGCATAAACACACATGGAGACTCACATTTATATGCATGCTAATAACTACTGTATATATTCAAAACTGTTTTAACTACGTGTCGAATCACTGTTAGTGTGTTTAGTTTCAATATATTATGATGTTTTGACATTTTCAAAACTCTTCTGGCAGCCCTTCCAGATGTAGCCACATTTTAGAAATCACAAAGGTATCAGTTTTAATCATGCCCTTCATATGCAAATTATCAATCCAGAGCCATGCCTCTTTCCTCCTGCCCTTACATACAGGAGGAAATCAATATTCCTCTGTCCTAACTTCCCCCACCCTGTACTTTCTGCCTCTTGGCCAATGCTGGTGCTTTCCCATGACCCCTGCATGGGATGCTATGCTCTCGGTCTTCAGCAACCTGTGAATATGATACACTTTTTTTGGTTCTCTTCTGTGTCTCCTCCTGTGGTTGAACCTGACTGACCTTCTCATGAAAGAACATTAAGCAGATGAGATCAAGAGACCTAATTTGTATTTAGTGTACTATTCTTTTAAAAATATTTATCTGTTTATTTTAAGGAACATATGCTTTTCCTCTAATACTGCTAACAGTATTGAATGCAAATGTTTGTTCTCCATGCTCAGAGCTTCTTGCTTAGTACCTCTTGGTATGACTCAGGCTCCTTTACAATGTAAACTCTGCAGCTGATTTTGAACTATACTGCCCATATGGACTGAATGTTCACCTCTCTTTAAAACTCATAGGCTGAAATCCTAAGCTCCAGTGAGTTGATAATGAGGTGAGACCTTTGGGGGTAACTAGGGTTAGTTGAAGTCATAGGCATGAAGCATTCATGATTAAGTTACTGCTCTTATGCAAAGAAGAGAAGCATTAGGGCTTCCTCCCCCTGCCACACGAGGATACAGCAAGAAGACAAGCTTCTACCATCAAAGAAGGCCCTCACTAAGAACTGACTCTAACAGCAGTTTGAGCTTTGTAGCCTTAGAACTTTGGAAATAAGTGTTGTTTAAGCCAGCCAGTCTGTACTATTTTTTCATAGCAGCCTATGCTAAAAGTGTCTTCATTTATATGCTGAGCATTTATGTGATGGTAATTGTGCTAGCAATGTGCACCACATGTTGATTGGAGACAAAGAGAACACACACAAAGGACTCCTTCAGTGTAGGTGAGTACATTACACATTTTATGCTGCAGCAGTGAACCAACCTCAGTATACCAATGGCTTACAACACAAGCAATTCCAGTAACTGAGAGGACATCCCTGGGACTCAGGGCAAAGAAGCAACAGCTGTTTCATGACTGATATCAAGAGTGTAGGTGAAAACAGGCAAAACTTCTAGAATCCTATATTCTTTCTGATCCAAAGTAAAAACCAAAGACCTTCCTTTGGCCTAAAACATCCTATAAGCTTTGTTCAGCTGCCCTCCTAGATGGTTCTCCATGTACCTCCCCTTGATCATGCTGCTGCACTTACCCTAAAAAAATTACATCCCCATGGGATCTTCCTGGCTGAGATTAGGATTCCTAAAGAGTGACAGTCATCTTATTCCATAGACATCATCTGAATTTAAAATTCAGCAATGTCTTGCCACAAAAAAGTAAAAATTAAGAAAAGACTTTTGCAAAATATAACTATGGCCAACAGATTATCTTCTTTACCGCAAGGAATAATGGGACAGCTGAAAATTGTTTTAGCCTCCTGACAAAGAAAGAGGAATCACTTTATGGTTTCTAATTATACCAGTGATAGCGGACGTGAATTCGCTCTGAAATATTCTAATTTTTTTTCAAAGACTTTGCTTGCATCTTTTAAACACATTTCCATTCTGTTTGAATAGTTAAGTGCACCTCATTTTGCATGTTATTTCCCATGATATTTACATGACAATGGCAAACTAAGACAACCAGAATAGCGTAGCCACGTTTAAAATATCAGCTAATTTTTAAAACACAGCCAGCTGATAATGAAACATAGGTAACAGCATTGGTCATTGATCAGCCCTGCTCAACCCTTTCTCTTCCTGCTTCTGTATCACTTACCCTTTGGATCTGATGGGATGATAGCGGAAGACAGCTGCTCAGGTTGTCTGTGCCGGGGCTGCAGTTGAGCTGCAGCTGTGCCCTATCCTGCCATCTATGGCCATAGTTACTGTTTAGTGGCTCCTTTTTCTGGCCTTTTATTTATTTATTTATTTATATTTTTATTTTTTGGCGGTACCAGGGATCGAACTCAGGACCCTGCGCTTGCTAGGCAGGCGCTTACTCCACTGAGCTATATCCCCAGCCCCTAGTGACTCCTTTTTCACAGCTACAATTCTCATAGAACTGCTCCCAGCAATACCGACCTCTGTCTTCAGGCCTTGCGGTGCTAATCGCTTCATACTTTCTTATTCCTCTGCATTTCGCCTTTTTTGCTTCTTCCTCTAACTCTGCCTCTAGCTGTCTGAATGGTGCCTTCATTAAACTTGGCCAGTGATGCTGATGTTACCATTGGTGTGCGTTCCAAGGCCATGGCTTAGACTGCGGTGTGTCCTTCAAAAGTTTTAAAGTAAAAATGATAAGAATGAGAATAAATTGTAATTGTCCGAACGGCAAGTCTATTTCAAGTCCTATCAAGGAGATTTAACTCCTCAGTCTCTCTTCTGAAAAGCTCATCTCCCATGTTTTTCTGAGCTGGGAGCTTGTCAGAGAGCCGCAATGAAACTCTCTCTGCTCTTTCGATTCCTGCAACTCGAGGGACTTGATACCCCTTGAGGGAAAATGTGCATCTTACTCCTCTGATGGGATGTTTTAAAACGTATTGCTATGGCCTATTTATTTAAATAATCCTTCCCAACGATGCATAATTTTTGCTACATTTATTTAAGAAGATTAATTTCCTTGTCTAGTGTCACAAGAAATCTAGAAATATATTGCTATTTCCTAAGATTCAATGATACAAGGAGTAGAAGGTGCTCGGTGCTATCTCTCAGTCCTACTTCAGTCTCTAGAAACTGATAACTGCTCTCTGACACCTGGCTAAGCTGGTCTCGGCTCTGCCAAACCACCTGCTTGTGCGTCTGTGCACTTATGTCTCGTACATGTCCTACTTTCTTTGTAATATCAAGAGAATCATATTATATGTAAAATTATGTGCTCCAAACTGGGCAATTTTGCAACTTAATGAGACCCAGTCTCAAGACGTAAAAGACTGGGACTGCAGTCAGGTGCACAGGACAAGGGTTCAATCCCGAGTACTGAGGAGGGAGAAGGCAGAGAGAAATATTATAATTCTGCTCAGAAAAGGTAGATTTGCTATTCCAAAACTGTTTCTTGGCACTATTAAGAAAAGCTGGAAAACAATAAAATTCATTGAATTAGTGCATTTTCTGGCTGCAACAACAACAAATCCACGGCTGGGTACTTCAAAGAAATGAGCTTTATTTGCTTCAAAATTCCGGTAGCTGGAGAGTCTCAACAAGGTGGCGGGTGAATGGGTTCAGGGGGACGTACTTTGAACCTCGCTGTACTGCTGTAGGTTTTCTACGAGGAACTTCAGTGAGTCCTGTAACATGGATTTCCTCTAACTGATACGTATCAAGATCAAAGCATCCATACTAGGCCTCCTCTTGGGAGTTTGGATAATCATATCAGATAAGATAATTGCGAACCATATTTAAAGGACCATGAACTCTGCTCGGTATATAATTTGAGATGCTTTAAGTGAAACCTATCTTCTTTATGGCTGTGTCACGGCTGCACTCATTCGAGGGTGTTTCTGAAAATGATTGTGGCCATTAACATTCCAATTCTGAATCTTACAGCTCTCAGTTTGCTGGCAATCATCTCAATGTTTTTCTTTTGAACAAACATGATCAGCAAAAGATGCAAAAGTAACGGTTTCTAAGGTCTATGATGCTGGTCTTGTAAATTCAATGTCTTCTGGGCCATCTCGGAAAGTAGTAATTAATATTATTTCCTCTTGATTTTATTTTCTACTCTTTGAATGACCTACTTTCTCTTCCTCCACATTTCATAGTTATACTTTTATTTTGCACTCACATTTTCAATCTTCTTCTGTGGCTATACACTCACAGTTTTACATTTATATCTAAGAACAGGTAGTTGAAAAGTTGATGGTGGCTTCACTTTGTTATTTGGGTGGAATAACAAATCAGAGATAAATTTCTTGTCTTGAAAAATTCTGTATGATTGAAGCTATCTTTGAGCCAGAGTACCAGTGTCTACAGTAGTTGAGCTGGAAGAAGGGTCCCCAACACTCAGAGTGGTACCAGTCTGCAGCCTATTAGGACCCTGGCCACGTAGCAGGAATTGAGCAATAGATGGATTAGCAAAGCTTCATCTGTACTCAGAGCCACTTTGCACTGCTTACATTACTGCTTGAGCTCCACTTCCTGTCTCAGGAGCCCCAGTATTAAATTCTCACAGCAGCACTAACCCTGCTGTGAACCACGCATGCCAGGGATCTAAGCTGTGTCCTCCTTATGGTAATCTAATATGTGAAGATCTGAGGTAGAACTGAAGTTGTGATTAGTACTGGAGAGTGGCTGCTAATATTGATTAAGATTAAGAAAGAGGTTTGATTTCACAGTGATTGTAATACATCAGTTGATCACAGACTCATATCTGAACCCTGTCAGTCAGTGGCAAGTGAAAATTAAGCTGCCTCTGGTGTCAGACTGGATAGTGGTAGGTGAGTTGGAGCACTTCCCTTGTGCAGCTGTATCAGGTGGAAGGCTTGGAACCAGAATCCACGCTTATTTTATTCTGTGTGTGGCACACCCATTATTTATTTATCAGTTTCACCCATGCCTCTTTCCCACACTGCACATTTGTCTCGCCCACAGTTTTAGTAATCCCACAAGCTAGTCCTGCACACGAGTGAAAAAGTATCACTGGACAACTTCTTTGAAAAAGAGGAGAGACCCACTGATGAAAACAGAATATTCCAAGACTGCCAAGGGTCCTAATTCAATTACAAGTTCCTTGCAGCAGGTGATTCATATTTCACTTTGCAGAATGTGTGATACCTGTCTGTCTAACAAAACCGTGAAACTTCAACACTGTTTCACCACATGGAGACAAAACACCATGTGCTAACAAAGAGCCTGTGGAGTTTTTCAAAAAGAAAAATCATGAAAACAAAAGAAAGTGTGTTAGCTACTTTTCTCATTGCTGAGAAACAAGACTCAACACTCGCAAGTTAAATGAGGAAAGTTTATTTCAGCTCACAGTTTGTAGAACTTTCCTTCCATAGTTGGCTGGCTCCAAGGCAGAGTGGTATGGCAGGGGGGCATGGCAGGGAAGAAACATACCATGGCAGGGCAGGCAGGAGACAGCAAAGCAGCAGAAGTAGCAGCTTCTCTCTGTCCCTTTATACCATCGCTGTATTCCATCCAGGCTACCTGCCATTTGGGTGGTGCCACCCCCACTTGGGATGGAGCATCCCTGGTCCCAGCATCACATCTTCAATTACAGTATGACACACCCTAATCCAATCACCTTTAAAACTCCCCACTGTGACTGTGTGAGGCTTTGGAGGGACATCCAGGTGTGAGCCCTAACAGAAGGCCATCACTTCAAATGTGCCTGCACTGTAAGCATCATTCTTAGTGGTTTACTATATTACTAAAGCTGAGAAGCCCTTTACTGTTGGTAAGGAGTTGATCTTGCCTGCTGTTAAGAACATTTATCATCAGCTTTTAGGAGAGGTTGCAGTTCAGAAGGTGGCACATGTTTCTCTTTCGTCTAGCACTGTCACTAGATGAACTGATGAAACAGCAGAAGATATTGAGGCACAATTGTTAAGGAGGATTGATGAATCACTGTGGCACACAATCCAGGGTGATGAGTCTATGTTGACAAAAACCATCAATACTTAGTTTTGTACAATGTATTTTTCAGGAAAACAGTCCTCTGGAATATTATGAAGATATGTTACATGCATTTTTGTAGCCAACCAACACTACAGCTGCAGAATTGTTTGAGCCTTTGAGTGATTACATATTAGAAAACTGAATTTGTCATTTTGTGTTGGTGCATGCTTAGTTAGAGTTGAGGACTGTCACTGGACAGTTTTGTGATTTCAATACTTGGGTCAAAGAGGTTGCTTCCATATGTGTCTATGCACTGTGTCACCCACATGAAATACTGGCTAACCAAAAATGTCACCTGAACTCAGCAACATTTTGCAGGATGTGATTAAAATTATCAAAAGCATTAAAGCACAATCCCTTCATTCACATATTTGCTCAACTCTGTGGAGGAGATAGATGCAGAGCACACACATCTTTTCTCATACACATAAGTGTGGTGGCTTTCTTTTTTTCTTTTTCTAAACATAGATTACTGACCATAGTTAGAAGAGCTGCTCCAGATATTTTTAGAAAAGTCACCACACACAGCACATTTCAGTAACACATAATGGGTCACAAAATTCCACTACTCATATGACATTTGCAATCTACTGAATGAACTTGTGATGATTGATTGTGTCAACTTGAGAAGGACAAAGAGAATCTTAACTGAATCAGCTCAGCAGTTCCACACCCTAGGATGTGGAAGTCTCACTCTAGGGCAACTTGTACCCTGGACAGTGTAAAGGGAAAATCAAGAAAGACAGATCAGCTTCTGTTTCTTTGAATGAGATTCTCCAGTCTTCACCTGCACCTTAGACACCATCTCCTGACTGCCAGAGCAGACTCTCCAGCTTCCAGCACAGATCCTTCAGCCTTCTGGAATAGACTCTACAGCCTTCCAGCACAGACCAATTGGCCTCCTGATATGGACTTGCCCAGGACACTGCAATGTACTCCACTTCTTCATCTGAATCCTTCAGTCTCCAGCATGCAGACACCTTCTGTGCTCTTCCTCATCTGACTCTGTAGGTGGGCATTGTAAGCCAAACTTCATATACATTTATGTCTTGTGTTATATCTCTTCTTTAGTAAATACTGACTGATACAGAACTCAATCTGTTACTTCAGCTGAGAATAAAATCTGCTCAAGTCAGCAGATAAAGTGGATACATTTGAAACCAAACTGGAATTATGGGGGTGACAAGTGAACACTGAAATGTTTGAAATCTCAAACATTGAAAGACTGAGGTGCACTGACTAAAAATTGGTTCTTGATCACCTGTTTCAGCTTTTGAAAGCATTTTCACATTATTTCGTGACCCCAAATCATGAAGGAGTGGACCCTTGATCTAGTTGTAAAGCCCTAGATACACAAGATTTTGGAAGACGTTTCCAGGTACAAATCATGCAAGAAATATAAAAAAAATCCTAAAATTCATATGATACAGAAAATGAATTTAAAAAGTCAAGGCGGTGTTGAGGAAAAAAAAAACCTGGAAGAATCATACTACCTGGTTTCAAAACATATTACAAATCTGTAGTCATCAAAACACCATGGTGTGGCATATCAACCAGGGGGACAGGACAGAAAGACCCGAAATAAACCAAAGCAATGTGTCTCTCAATTCCTTTTTTTCAATTTATTTTAAAAATAAAAGAAGGAAAACATATTAACAAACAGACATCCATTTACAAAATAGCATAAGAACAATACAAGCAATACTGAATTACAGACAAAGTGGTAGGAAATTAACAATGGTTGTTGTACTACATATTGGTATCTTCAAAGTGGTTTCTCAGGAAAGCAAATATAGACCTGAAAAACTGATCAAATAATAAATCATTAACTGCTCCTTTCAGTAAAGCAATAGAGTCAGTAGTACAACTATGCCAGTTATCCTGTATACACATAGATGCATAATTTCCCCTTCTTTCTTTTTTCCCCTCATCCCAGTAGCTCTTTACTTTTGAGCAGTTTCCTTTCATTTCACAGTGTATATCATACCTTCTAATTTTTATTCACTTTTCAATGTCTTACACTAGTGATTCCTAACACAGATGCCTAGAAGTTAAAATGGATACTGGACAACCTTTTCAATAAATGGTTTTTGGAAAATAGATATCCAAAGTCAGAGTAATAAAACTGGACTTTCATTTCACAAAATATGTAAACACAAATTCAAAATGAATTAAAGACTCAAATAAGTGAAACTACCAGAGGAAAACATAGATCAAAAGCTACAGTATTGGTCTGGCCAAAAAAAAGTGAACCATGCAAAAAACTGACAACAAAGTTAAAATTAGAGAAATGTGATTACATCGAATGTGGTTACCTTGTTTCTGTAAAGCAAAGGAAACCACAGGGTAGAGAGGCAATTTAAAGACTGAAGAAAATATTTGCCAGTGATTTGTAGGGGGCTAGTATCTAAATATATATAGGAACTGAAATAACTTAATAAGATTCTACTCTATATTCTAATCAATGCCTCTGTCTGGTTATCTTTTAGACAAATATCTGCCTGCAAAAGATGGTTAGAATTTCTGTTCTTATTGTCTGTAAGTATACTGATACATACCCCTGTCATTTTTCTGATTAAACAATTTAAATGCTTTCCCAAATACCCAATTCTGGCCTCAATTCCTACTCCAAGCCTAAGTTTCTGTTCCTACCTCTTTTCTCAACGTTTTTCATATTATAATGTACTACCTTATACTTTCATTAATCTTTCTTACTAATAGGACAAATTTCAAAACTTAAAGTCAAGTACAATTGAAATTTGTCAGTATCTGTAAGTATGGCAAATAAGGCGAGGAGGGTTTCTAATGCGCCTTATAACATTTGCACCTCTTTGATATGATCGATCCACTTGCAAAATCTTGATGAGTAACTACTCTAATTTCAGTAACAGTGTTATGCATACGTTCATGAGAAGAGTCTCTCAACTTCAAAATTTTTGAAATACTTTACATGTTTGCTTATAAGAAGTGGTTCAAACATTGTGGTACATTCACTTGATAAAGAAATGTGTATTGTTAAAATTAATTTCTAATTAATCTGGAAAACATAGGGAATCTTTTCCTGCTTATTCCTTGCCATCTTCTGAGTATACACTTATAACAGAGTTTAGAAATTGTACACACTCATTCTTCATTCTTCACATACCATCTGATGATGTAGAAATTACTCCTATTACACTATCCTTTTATTTAAAGAGCTATAGCTACTACGTTGGCAAGCTCTATGAGAAGCCTGGCCAGAAGTTTTGCTGAAAACCACAGGCCTGTCAACTGAAACAATATAGACAAATAAATCCACCGGTGGGGGCACTACCGTTTTGCACGCTGATGTCATTTCCGGGACTTTGTCTTCATAGATTTAGGTTACAGAAGTTTACATACAGAGGTAAGTTAAAGTTCCAATACAGTGGGTAAGGAGGGGATTTGGAGTCAATATCTTCTTCAAGGTTCTGTTTTTGCCTGTTATCTGTAACCTACTTGCAGGACAAATGATCTTCACAGTATCTGAAAAACTAATTCAGCATATGCCCTGAACAGTAAGAACAGACGCCCACAGCCAGTAAGAGCTGGCACCAGCATAAATATCTGCCCTAGTGATTGAGGGATAGAAAGTTACTTATGCTATCTGTGACTTTCAGTCACACTTCACGAGCAAACTCAGAACTATTAGGCTCAGGAATTAACTTGTGTTTTTACGGATGACCAAGCAAAGTTTTAATGAAACAGTCCTTTAATACACTGAGAGCAATTTCCTCATGAAATCCCAATAACGAAGATAAGTAGCCTTTCCAACAAGTAATATTAGGAATCTGTACAGAGTTCTTAATGAAGTGGCAGGGGTAATTACCGATTTCTAATTAACTACTTAATTGCTTTGAATTAGTAAATCTCTCAGCTCCTATAGCTTTTATTCAATTTTGCTGCTGAAAAATACATTTTGAATTTTCTTATTAACCTCTCATTGTAATTAACCATTTCCTTATGCCATTGACCTTTTCTAAGAAACATTTAATTATTGTTACTCTTTACCTTTTATTTTCAATCATATAAAAATGAATGGCTTTAGCAAGCAACATGCACCTTAGCATATAACTAAGTCCGTGTGAATTATGGAGCATTGCATCACATGACCAGAGGACTAATGCAACTTATTTCTTAAATAGATGAGAAGCCGTCTCAAATTCTATTACCAGGAAAGAAAGCATTATCTAATATTTTATAATACATTCTAGGCCTTGTTATGTGTTAATGCATTTGTCCTTATCATGACCTGCTCATTATTGTGGAGACAAGTGCATTATAATTGGACTATTGAGCTTTATCCCCATTCTAGGTCAAAGAGGGGAAAACTTAAGAATCTACTTCCAAATAACCCCTGTACGACTGCATGAGGGAGGGATGGGAAAGGTCATTGAGCAGATGGGAATGGTTGATCAGTAGGCATTAAGCCATGGTTCAATAGCAGTATGGGGTTCTGCTGTGCTATACTGCACAGTACAGGGGCCATAAAATGTATAGTGTTGTTTAAAAGCTAGGAAAGACTATTTTGAATATTTTCATCATACAGAAATGATTTAAAATGTTTGCACAGAGATAGTTTTACCTTTATCTAAACATTACACAGTGTTTACATGTTTCAAAAGATAACATGGTACGATGAAATATGTACAGTTTTATCTTTTACATATCAATTAACAAAAGTAAACACAAAAATCCTTTTGTTGCTGCGTGTAGTGGCTCAGGGATATAATCCCAGCACTCAGGAGCCTAAGGCAAGAGAATCACTTTGAGTTGGAGGCCAGGCTGGGCTACATAGTGAGTTCAAGGTCAGTCTGAAACTTCATAGCAAGACCTTGTCTAAGGAAAAAAATCCTTTTGACCTTGACTCATTTATAGAAGTTTGACATAAAAAACATATGATCTTTTTCTGCTGATTTTAGAACTAAGGAATCACAGGATAAAAAGATAATTTTCATTCAGCAGGTTGATAGAGAAAATCAACTTTCTTATAATTAACACATAGCATGTAATAGAAAATACATGGGGAGTGTGTATAGGGCCTTGTATAAGCTCTCCACCACCTCAGCCCCCATCCTCCCTGGCTCTTGTTGAATGCTATAAACAATGTTGGCATTTTAAATTGTTGCTGTATGTTTGGAATGCATAATAATTGCATTCATCTTGGGGAAATGGTATACATACATGTTGCTTTGCTCTTGTCACTCAGGATTGATCTGGGTGCCCTGGGCATCTTCTGGTTCCATATAAATTTTAAAAACAAAGCAAGGACATTAAAAATAATACAGTTTCAAAGCAAACATTAAGGATTAACAGGGGTGGTTATATTACAGATTACCAGAGGTAAGAATAGAAGATTGATCAAATCATTAAAGTGAATAAGAAAATAATAATTTAAAAGAACACTAGAGACAATACATAGCATCACTAGGTACGGATTTAGGAATTCACCAATGATTGTTACACTGAAAATTGTTGTAGTCACATAAATTGCTCAGATTACCAGATACAAGCATGCAAAATTGGTCAAAATAGTAAAAAAAAAAACCATTTTAATCATAAACTGTTCCCCTCAACAAACCATCAGACACCAACAGTACAGTTATGCCACTATGTCTACCGGCTCACAGATTTAGTGCCGTCTGGAGCTCAGTGGAGGAGGCCCCTTCCACCCGGAGCTCAGTGGTGTTTGGGAGCAAGTGGGAGGGAATTTACAGAGGCACCCAGCTCAGCAGCTTTTGATGGGTGGTGGGATGGATCCTGAATGGGCTCTGAGCTCTCCGCAGCTATTGGAAGGTGGGCGGCATGTGGACCACACACAAGGCCTGGCAGTGTTTGGGGAGCAGGTAGAGCGCCCACTCTGCCACTGCTCCGGGGGCTTTTCTCCACTCCTGATCACACTAGTCCGTGCTGCCACAGCTCACTGTCCCCTGGATCTCTCAGTGCCTGCTTCTTGGTCTCTATCCAGAACGGCGACTTTGTTTTTTGTTCTCTAGCACTTGTGTCCTGTTGCTCCCCGAGTGATTATTTGCCGCAACCCACACCTTCCTTAGTACCCCACTCTGAAGAGGCCCTCTCCTGTGAGTATCTGCCTTCCCGGGTTCTACCTTTCCATGGAAAGACACTTAGGACCGGTGGCCACTGAGCAGTGACTTCTAGCCCAGGCACTAAATGCAGCAATCAAATAAACAAACAAAAAACCAAGAGGACTGATTCTCCCCCTAAAGGCTGGAGAAGGAAACAGCATTTTAACACCTTGGTTTTAACTAAAGGAGATTCACTTTAAACTTCTGACCTCCAAGGTAAAAAACACCCTCACAGATGGGTGTTGTTTTAAGTCACTAAGTTTGTGCGAGTTTGTGCAGCAGCAATAGGAGACTGGGCTCAGAATGTGTATTTTTATAATGGGGCGACCGACCTTCCTCTCTCTGCAGCCCGTTTGCATGGACGCACTCAGCACTGCATCAAGGAATGGATGGTCCCTTCTTTAGCGCTCAAACAGTTGAATGTATGGCCCCATCATGACCAATGCCGCTCTGCCACTGGCTGGGTATACAGGTTAATTTTTATGGGACAAAAGTTGTATTGTCAGGGATGAGAAACATTGCAAAGCAAATAGATTGGTCATTTCTTATTAAACTATTCAGTAAAATGTTTGACAAATTAGAACATGCCAAAGGGCACGGTCTCATAAGGGGGATTGGGAACCCTATGTTCTTGCTTTTAAATTCATCCATGGACATTGGAGATCATATTTCTCATGCTGTCCCACAAGATGGTGGGTAGGATCTATATCTATAATCCATCTAGATCATCTATCTATCTATCTATCTATGTAACAAAGTATGCAGGAAGAATTCAGTGTGTATTTTGAAGTGAACGGCTTTATGTGGATTTAGTGGGGTCAAAATTTAAAAAGCGACATTTACATACAAATTAATTTCCAAACAAATCTCCAAGAAACTGGAAATAGTATCTTCAGCCATTAATTCTTTTCCCACTAGATGGCAGTAGAGTGTAAGCAAAAAGAAAATCTATTTCCTCAGTAGCCTCTCTTGCTGTTGGTAAAAGTTGCTTTACGGTTGCTTCAGGAGGCAGAGGAAAATCCATCATATCGAGGCAGTCAGTGTGGAGACACAGGGCTGCTTGAGAGACTAGAAGGCAGTGGAGTGGTAGGAAGAACACACACTTGTGAGTCTCACTTGGAATTCCTAGCCTTGGGAGCCCGCTAGTCGCCTAATATCTCCAGTCCTCTCTGTTCGTATTTGTATAGATGAGTATTAAAACCTTTACTAAAGTGCTAGTATGCAGATAAATGAAGTAACGTAATTTTAAAATTTAGGACATAATAGGCAGTCAATTAGTAATGGCTATTTCTCTTCCCTAAGGGGAAAAATAAATGGAATTTAAGATTTGGAACTTAAGCTAGTCTACCCTCTAGGAATATTTGTAATAAAAGAGTCTTGTAATGTAAGGACAGATGATTCTTTTTCTTTACTCTGTTTTGGCTTTGCTAAAACTTCCCATGACCTCTGTGTGGTCTCTAATGTGGTTGCTTTCCGCCTCTGCTTTTTGTTAGGAGAAGTTCATCTCCTCTGAGAAGGATACCCAGTTTCCCTGAGTGAGCAGTTCCAAGCTGCAGTTCAGACCCTGAGAGAGGCAGGCACGGCGGGTATTCCAGAGTTTATGACTCTGTACTTTTCCTTCCACCAGCAGCAGACTGGCCTTCAGTTGTGCGTGCATGAGAATATTCACCAGTATTTGGCACTGCCATGGGTTCAGTGATTGTCCCCTAAAATATATGGCTACCAGAATCTGTGAATGTGAACTTGTCTGGACCAAAAAAATCCTGGACAATGTAATGAAGCTGAGTATTCTGACTCAGCAGCAACCTAGATGATCCAGCTGGGCCCTGATGTCCAATAATGAGTAACCTTAGAAAGGCAGAGTAAGGTGTGGGACAGAGAAGAAAAGCCCATGTGAAGATTAAGGCACAGGTTAGAGATGCAGCCATAAACCAAGCCTGGAGCGGCCCAAAGCTGGGCAGGGCAGCCTTCGGGGAAGTGCAGCTCTGCCAACCTTTCACTGTCAGAATTCTGCCCTCCAGAGTCCTTCAGGGAATATATTTTTGTTGTTTTAATCTTCAAGGTTGGTGGCCATTTGTTGTGGCAATTCTAGGAAACTAACACAGACTTATACCCAGAAAAGTTTCTGTCCCTTAAGTGTACGTCTGCTGTTGCTAGAGATTCTACTGTTAGCAAATGTAACCCTTTGGTTTGAATACAAGCCCTTTTAAAATAAGATCTCTAAGGCAAGAAGAAAAGTGCTATATCTTACAGAATGAATGCTTCATGTTCTACCCTCTGTGAATGGATGTCTTGCCCTTTTAGGGAAGCACAGGATGCCCAGATAGAAACAGACCCTAAAGGAGACAACTGGCTTGATTTATTTCAAAGCAAGTTGTGTGGCATTTGGCCTATAGGCTCTTTGTCACTTCAGCGGACCTCATGGACAGAAGCCAAGATTTGAAGAAATCTTAACAAAACTACCTTTAAATTCATCTAAGAAGACCCTACCCTGAACTAATTTGCATATACCTTTTGCCATGACAAATTAGTCACATTCCTGTCATTGAGGCCCAATACCTGACACACCCCCAACCAAAAGGAGGATTTATTTGCACTCATGGTTGTCTTGAGGATCCAGTCTATAGTTGTGTGCCTCTAAGGTAAACAGGCACAAGAAAAGAGCCTACAGGAGCACAGGTGTTCATATCATGGCCAGAAGGAAGCAGAGAGAAGGGAGGGACCCGGGACCAAAATTCCAGGTCTCACCCCCAGTTACCCAGCTCTACCGGCTGGCACTCACCTTCCAAGGACTCACCTACTGACCTTCTCCATGCGTGCATCCAATGATAAGGGTAACACCTCACTGTCCGATCAGTTTCCAAACACAGGACTTTGGGAGGAAGTTTTAGTTACACCTAAACCAGAATGCCTGACACGAGGAGCATGTCTACGGCTGTAGGACTTTCCTTCCAATGGCCATCATGCCAGATTCCAGAATTCCCTGTCCAAATGGTCCATAGGCACTGTCCAAGGCCCCTGCTGACCATCTCTCTTGATGTTTTCCTTTCTGGAGTAGAAACCTGTACCACTGTGCAGGTTCCAAAATCAGGAGACAGGGACCCAGAAGACAGAGAAAGGAGGTTGGCTGGGGTCCAGGTCTCACCTCTTCCAGCTCTGCATCATTCTGGATGAGGGACTGGACAACGGCAAATTCAAATATGGCCTCCCTGTTCTTTACAAAGGTATATTTGTTAAGGTAGGAGGATTGAAAATCTTTCATTAAATCATTTTCCCCTTGGCCCATAAATTAAATATTCTGACAAATAAAATGTGGGTCTTATATGCACCTCCTGTCCCCAGCAAAACTGGGGAGAGCCCTGACCCTGAAATTTGCCATTCTGTAAAAGCGCCCTGTGAAGCTGGAGCGATGAGCAGTAAGCAGTCCACCGATGACAAGGTGTAAAACAGAATCACAGCGCTGAAGCTGTGCTCAAAGGGAAAGAAGCCTGCAAAGTTACTGGTAGGAAGTGGGAGCATCTCAGTAAGCGTGGCGTGACTGCATCGGCATAGAGGACAGATACAGGCTCCCATCTCTTAGCTGTTTCATTTTAGAAAAGGATATTTTAAGGTTTTGAACTACAGTTTCTTAAAATGTAAGACTGGGATAATTAAACCTCTGTTGAAGAGTTACTATGAGAATTAGAAAGGAGGACACCAAAGTCTTATGTTGAATGAGAAGACAAAGAACACATACAAAATTGTAATTATTCTTCCTTTGACTGCTGAAAATTTATCTTCTAGAATTCCTGAGACTCAGCGGGGTGAGAATGATGGTGGGAGTGTAGCCCTGGAACAGGTGCCCCGCTCAGAAGTCTCGGGTGACGCGGCAAGTGAGGCAAAGCTTGCTATAGCTGAGCTCTGCCAGGACAAGCGTCTGTGTATGGGCGGGATGTGATGGGGAACACAGCTGTGTGGTAATCACAGCTGTTCTGCACACTCACAAAGGGACTGCTTGGCCAGGCTATCCACTTCCGGTCTGTGAGTCTTAAATATCAGTTTGGGTAGCAACACCTTATTAATTTTTAACAACATGGTACTTTATCAGATAAAGATGAATACTTTCCAAAATTATATCTAATTTAATAATAATATTGTGATAATAACTATAGTAAACTATAAGGCATAAAAGATATAAATTGCTTTAAATTTCATTCTATCTTTACTAATATCTGGTAAAATCCATTGTCATTTGGGAATAGTGATGGGAATGGTTTTGTTTGGTTTAGTCAGAATTCCTTCCTTACTGAGCAGAGCTTGTTAATTTCCTTTGGGGGATATCTCTCCACTGAGCCTTTACCAGGCAGATTGCTTCTCAGTATCACTATCTTTATTATTGACAGAGCATTTTCCCTCTCTCCAGATACAGCAGCTACAAGTTCAGGTTTTATAAAGTAAATTACCAGGTATTTCTAAGGAGGGCTTCTCTGGTTCTGCTGGCTGCAGAAGGCCATTGGATTGGCTGTGGGTTACTAATGGGCGGGCAAAGGTCTTTTCTTTGCTTTTTTGGGTCATTGCCCTTGTTCTATTTCAGTCTTATATATTTACAGTGCATTTCACCTTGTTGATCATTTGTTCTTCACAAAACTGTGGCACTGGGGAGGCTTTTAAGATCCATGGCATCCTCCCCAAACTTTGGCATGAAAAGAGGAACATTCCAATTAGGTCATAGCTAAATATTGATTCTCCATTAAGCAGAAACATAAATACCACATAATTTCTGTGTGATACCATTAAACATCTTCCCCAGCAATAGCAGTTCAGATTTTATGATTTTCACTGTTTCTCAGCCAGTGGTCACCTGCCCAGTGAAGCACTTGGGTAGTGTCTGGTGAAGAGAAAGACGAAAAGTAAAAGAACATTAGACAATAGATGAACAGGCAGAAACACAGCACCTTGGTTGTGACTGACAGCTTTTAGGTAGGAGCCATTGAGATCGTTCCTGAGAATTATCAATAACCAGAAAATATAGCATTGGTGAATGTGGAAAAGAGTAGCTAATATACTACAAATTGGAGTTGGGAGACAAATTATTTTTCCATTGGAATAATGATCAGAAAACATGTTTAAAGCAGTCTGGATACATGGGAATTGCTGCCCTGAATGAGGAGTATCTGTGATCCTGGTGCAGCATAGGGTAGTGTGTTAATTTTCCATTACTGTAACAAAATACCAGAAATAATCAATTTTTAAAGATAAAAGATTACCTTGGCTCTTTAGGTTGTGAGGTTCCATTTCATGATCATTTGGCCTATTGCTTTGGGCCTGTGGCAGGGCAGTATGTATGGCAAGAGCACATGGTGGAGGGAAACAGCTCAGTTCAGGTCAGAAAGCAAAAGAAAACCCAAGGAAAGGTCATGCAGTCCTCTTTCAGTCCTACTGGCAGTAACCTAAGGATTCCCACATGGTTCCACCTCTTAAAAGATTTCGCATCTCCCAACAGCACCACCCAGAGGCCAAGTCTTTCACACATGGGCCTTAGGTGGGAGCGTTCAACTCTGAACTCCGTTACCTTAACAGCTGGGCATTTATCCAGGGTTGCTCTCCACAGCAGTCTCAGAGACAGCGTGGCCCAATATACTGTGGGTCTCAGCTCTCACCTTCACACCCAGCTTCACATCTGCTGACATTGCCTGACAGCCCACTCCCTTCACACAAGAGGAGGGCAGATTTTAACTCAATATAAAGAGGGACTTTTATACCAAAGCTGAACAAAAATAGAATGAACATTCTCCAGAAGCAGCCAGGACCACCCCCTCCCCAAGCAATGCAGAAGTTCCAGTGGGCATTTAATAACCTTTTGTAAGGTAATTGGAAAGGGGATTGAAGCAATGTAACTAAGAAAATAGGCTTTGAAATGAAAAAAGAAAGACTTAAGTTCAACGACTCACTCTGAATAGATGCTTTATTTTGAGCAAAGGTGGTTTTTCGAACTATGTGGCTTGTGTTTCACTCCAGGTTTGTCACTTACAGCTGTGTGACCTTGGCATGTCCTAATGCATCTCCCAGCCTCACTGATCTCATCCTTAAAATGTGGACAATGGTACTCAGAAGTCCTACCCTCAGTGTTGTGTGAGGACACAGCAAATCCATATCCGTAAAACTGAGGACATTACGTGATACATAGGAAGCATTTGATAATCATTAATAACTATTAATAACTATTATTAGTTACCTCAGCCTATGTTTCAGCTACAATAAATAAAGGAAATATGAACCTCATAGATTTTTTTTGAAAACGAAGTTAAATATGTATTCAGCATGGTGCTCAACACAGTTAGACAACCATGATTATTTGACAGAATGCTTTAAACTACTTACATATCTAACCTTTCCTATAAAACTGAGATGCTGTAACCAAATAATTGACCAGTGGACAGATAGAAAAGGAATTTTTCCAGCATACTTTGTGGGAAATGACACAATTTGTGTACAGATACAAAATATTTCATCTAATTTATGCATAAATGATGAAAGGAAAAAGAATTTGAAGCTCATAAATCCCACACCACTAGTCCATGAAAATACATATGAACAATTACATATCAAAAGAATAAAACTGAAAACTGCATTTGCATAATAATCTTTTTGACATGTAGTGTATTTATTAATTCTCTTCATCATTGTCTTTATGTTGTTTTTGAAAAATATGCACTTCCAGGTTGAAGGATAGAAATTTATTTTAAAATTCCTGCATCATTTTCAGCTATATTCCAAAACTACAAATTTCTCCTCATTCTAATCACCTAAGCTGAACTGTCAGAATCGAGACACATATGAATTGCTTTTCTCTGAATATTTTAGATGGTATTTTTTGACATTGTCAATTCAATGTTTCTAATATGCATTATTTAACATCTCTCTTCCACTCTAGTATTGAAATGTTAAAACAGAGATCCCTATTCTCTGAGTTTTATAATGCCTATGAGTTGTAGAATGAGGTCTTCCTTCAATTGCTTTTATTTTAGTTTTCTAATGGAGTAATTGTTAATATCTTATGTAATAAACACTAGCTTGACAGCAGGCAGTACTTTCCACAGAACATCCAAGAGAGGAAGTTAAAATCTCATCCCAGTTCTTGAGGTTAATATACACTAGGTAGAGGGGAGGGGAGAGGAAGGAGCAAGTGTGTCTATAAAATATTTAATTAATAGCAGAAGTAGTTAGCTGCTTAAAAGGTCAGCACAATCAGAACTCTGGGGTTCAGAGATAACTTGGCACTCATACGGGGTTGACACTACCCTTAGAAGGTGATGCTGAGAGACTCCAGCACGGGCCAGGGATGTAGCTCGGTGTCACTAATGTCTGCTTGGCAACTGCAAGCTCCTGAGTTCAATCCCAGTATAAAAAAGGAAAGAGAAACTGAAAGACTCAAGCCAAAGCGATTCCTGACTCATGCATTCTGTGACAGAGGGAAGAATTGATCACACCATTATTCTTCACCTACAGGATGCACATAAAGATGCCTCTGTTTCTTGGTGACTTTTGAAAGCTAAAGACCTTGTATGGACAGTTTGTCATCATGAGAATAGTCACTTGTAAGATGTGAACTTGTAATATTTGTTCTAAATATGCAATGTGGTGCAGTTCAGAAGAATTTAGAGATACACAAGAGGATCTGAACTCTGAGGATATACAGCATGTTGTGGAGGGAAAGGCATAAGTAACAAGAAATGCAGCATGCTGGCAGCATTCAAAGATGTGGAAGTTCAGTAGAAAACATGAGAAGCCCAGAAAGGAAAGACTGAAATTTCAAATTAAAGTAATTTTTTCAAAATATGGGGTAAATCACTGTTGTTGCTTATTGCCCTGAAACAATTTTGTGGACTCGCAGAAAAGTGTTCAAATAAAATATTCTGTAATTGCGGGACTCAGGGAGGCTGAGGTAGGACGGACAGCATATTGGAGCCCAGTCTGGGCAACTTGGTGATCTAATGAGGTCCTATCTGAAAATAAAAATGTAATAATAAAGGGCTGGGGGCGTACCTCAGGGTGAATGCCTTTATTTCAATATCCAGTACCACAAAAAATATCTTAAATGAGGAAATAAGTCACAACATGTTACAAATATTTGAAAGCTGACAAGTTTGAAAAACATCACAAAATTCAGGACAGGAACATAATAGAAAAATGTGCCTAGGAGCCAAAAAGGGTACAAGCTGCTGAATGGGGCTGCCACGTGCTCTCAACTAGAGCACCTGCTGCACTGATCTCCAATACACGAGCTATTCTGCTTCCTCATGACACAGGCCTTGCAACAGACAAACCAAAGCAGGCATGGAAGTTGTAGCTTGTATGACCATAGGAATATAAGACCAGGGCCTACAGCAACATAATAATAAGTGGCTAGGAATATACAGCTGAACCTTACACCAGGTTTTAGGAGATTTCAAAAAAGCATATTCATAGCAAATTGAAGAGAAATTATGTCTAATTATTGTAGGTATTCTTTGCAAGTCCCCAATTAAGAGCTACAGCAACATGTGGTCAACCATTTTCAGAACTCGTCTTTCTCAAGTTAGAAGACTTTTCCTTAAATCTAACCTTGAGTCCCCACCCCACCAGTGATGAGAAAAGGGAAGCAGGCAGAGGGCTGTGAGAAGGGCTTTGCCTAGTGTCTTAACTGAGCTGGACCACCTGGGAACCCGAGTACTTAACCCTGCTGACTTCCAGGTGACTTGAAGACTTAGCATCCAAATTCAAGGACAGCCTACCAAATCCAGATAAGCCAACAACCCTGGGTGCACAAAAGCGAAGGCTGAAGTAAGCTATATGCACATCTTCTGAGTTTTCTAGGTAGCAAGGCTCAGTCCTCTATCTTCTTTGATACTTCTAGTGTAGAGAATGATTCCAATGCCTGAGTATCAAATTAACTTTCCTTCCCAAGTTGTCTAACAGGCAAGTATTGCTTCATTTCACAGATGAGCTGATAGGCTTCAAGCTGGCCTACCTCATCAAAGACTAGGTTACTATTAAGGCAGCAACAAGCTAGTAATAACGATAGAAAGCATAATACTGTGAGTTGTCTTAGTTATTTTTCTTGTTGCTAAGGCAAAATACTTGATGCCCAAAGTTAAGGGAGGAAAGGTCTATTTAGCTTATGGTTTGTAAAAGATTCAGTCCATAATTGTCTGGCTCCAAGGTAGGGCGGAATGACAGAGAAGAAACAATCCATGGTGGGAACAAAGGTGGTAAAGTAACAAGGGACAGCCACAGCTATATGCCATGCATCTTATTCAGGCTATTTAGGGTGGGTAGAAGTCACACCCTTAAGCCTAGTATTCTTGACCCTAGCATGGCAGCATGAATCAGTCCTGGTATCACACATTCAACATCCAGCCACCTCTGAGAAAGCACCACCTAGGACTGGATGAGGCTTTGAGGAGACATCTAGACACAAGCCATAGTGTTACACAATCATGTAACTATTAGACCACGTAACACTGTACCCTATAAGGCAAGTGCTTGTTATTTCCATCCTCATTTCACAGTGGTGCAATGAATTCTGGTAGTTTCTATGAAGTCATACCACTCGTAGGAGGTGAGGCTGGAATCTGAATCAAGGGGACAAGGTCCCACAAGTATTATATTCTCCTCTCCAAATTTCAAGCTGTATTTCTGTTCTGCTTCCTTCCCCTGACCAAGATTTCACACTATGAACTTTCCGATTCCATGAGATTCTTCCTTAGTTCACTAGGCCTCCCTGATCTGAATCCACAGACAGATCCCTGCTCAGAAAACCAAAGTGCCAATGGGGGAAGTAGGAAGAGGAAGCCACAGAGTAGCTAATTTTTTGAAAGGTGATATGGAGATTTGTGTGGGTCCCTGAGGAAAAGGATCCTCTGGGGATTTGTCCTAGAAATGCAGATTGGAGAGTCAGCAGCAGGAGGTAATAGAGTTATGAGATAGGATCTACTCCTGCATAATTATGTAATTAAAGTAATGATACCTTGGAGTCACTTAGTACTTTACATCATTTTCAAAACACTTTTATGTATATTATTATATTTAATCACCTTTAATATTTTAAAATTTAAGCAATGTAGAACCTGCTGCATATTATAAAATGTTTTAATGTGTTTCCATTCTGGGAATAAAAGAGCAAGATCATAGGAAGGGCAGGAAACTGATATTTATTAAACTAGTGTTACCTGCCAGGAAATCCATAGGATGTTTATGCCACTATCTCACTTAATATATCATCACACTCATGAGAGCAAATCATATCTTCATTTTACAAATAAGGGCACTAAGATTTATAAGGTTAATATAACTTGGCCAAAATCTTATATTGAGCAAGTATTTGGGCTGTATTCTCCTAGGTAACCAACATGCAGAGCTCATTCTCTGACACAACTCTACAATATGCAACTTCTGAAAGGCCTTGCCAGCTGTGATTATGTGTCATTCAGCAGACAATGCCCAAATATCTATAATTCCAGTATTATTGTGTAATAGTATTCACTTAAATTTTGTTAGCTTTGAGCAGAAACCTCTCACACATTCATATAAGTTGAATACAATGCAGATTAGAAAATCTGTGTCAACACATCTCCCATGATGACCAAATTCCTCCTCCTGCTTCCATCTCTGTTCATTTGGATGTAATTACCTATCACATGAACCACATTTCCCCTAGAATAAAGCTTTATCCTTTCACTGCTAAAACTTCTATCCACCAAAACTTGCTGAATTAATATTATCTCTGTATTCTCTGTCTCACCTGTGTACCTTAGCACTTGCCCCTGACACTTATACCTTATCTAAGCTCAGTTTCCCAGCTGATTGTGTCTAACTGTTGACCAATTACTTTTCCTAGGAGACCTGGGGGTCAGGAAGGCCACTCTGTGACATCGTATTGGAGTAAACAGGAAAAGTTCGGAAGACCGATATAAACAAATATGTCTATTGGATCGAGCCTTCCCCAAGACAGCTCAAGAATCCATATTTGAAGCTACTTTTGTAGCATTCTCAGACAAGTACTTCCAAGGGGCAGTCTGGCATAGTAGATAACACTGACTGGCTTGAGGTGAGCCTGGTGTTCACATCCTGCTCCCATTTGTGACTCACTGTGTAAGTTTGGACTGTGGATCCTTGGATAGTTGACCCCCAAGATTTCCCACTTGTAAAATTGAAAAAATAATATTTACCTTGGTGTTGTCACATAAAATAATGGATATAAAACATGTTACCTATGCACTCAGTGAAGCTTCTGCTGTTGTCAAATATATCACCAAAAGTTTCAGGCATAACATCTTTGAAACTTAATCAGCCTGTTCAAAATGTCAGTGTAGTTGCCTGAGGAGCAAAATGTGACATAGATTGGTGCTTGTGAGATTGTATTTCATATTAGCATCACGCAGGGAGCTTTTCAAAATCCAAAGTGCATCCCATCCTTGTTTAACTAAAATGTCTGGGAGTGGGAGTGGGCAGCCATAGTTTTTCAAAGATGCCCAGGTGCTTCTAATGCATAGTAAACTTCCAGAGAAACAGATATTGAATTACTTTCAATTCTTCCAACTCCTATTTTTATTTACTTTTTTCCCATTGCTGAGACAAAATACTGACATCCAGAATTAAAGAAGAAAAGGTTTGTTTAGCTCACAGTTTGTGGAGGTTTTAGTCTATACTTGGCTGGCTTCAAGGCAGAGTGGCACATGGTAGAGGGCAATAGTTCATGGCCTTATATTGTGTGCAGGCTACCTGCCCCATGGTGGGTGTAGCACTCACACCCATAATTCTAGCATTGGACTATGAATCCATCATAAACTCTAGAAGCCTGCCCTAGGACTGCATGAGGCTTTGGAGGGACATCTAGACACAAACCAAAACATCCTATTTCAAGGACCAAGATCTCCACTCCCACCCCATTATCTACCAGAGGAGAGAAAGGACCCACAGTACCCTGCATGGTCTTGTTTCTTTCTCTTTGGTACACAGCCTATCATTAGAAATCTGGTGAACACTTCTGCAGTAAATTGACAAATATAAAATGATGTGAGATGTTAGGAATGAGCCCATTAGGGAGGCTGTAGATACTACAAGTTCAGCCAAATAAAGAATGAGAAAGTTAGGGATTTGGTGCTCCAAGCTGATAAGAAAAGTTACCCAAATCCTGGGTAGGGCCTCTGAAACTACAGCCCTTTGAAAACCTCCACAATGATCTTTCTCTCACTTTTCTCCACCTTATGGGCCAATGTGGAATTCCTCCCAGGAAAAGATGCTGAGCTTTTCAACCTAAGCTTTTGAGCAATGGCTCCTCTCAGTGGAACCAATGAATTAGACAGATGAAAGCTCCCTGAGAAGTTATTCTAGTGGAGACAGAGGATTGGTGAGTATTGTTTACAATCACTCCTTCTCCTTGGTGTCAACAGTGATTAGATAGGATTAAGGATAACACTGCCTGTAATATGTCTCAAATTGCGTATTAATAGTGTGATTCAGAAGGAGATCACTGCACTTAGTATCAGACCTCCTCTCACTTAGTATGTCTGAGACTCCTGTTTTTCTCTAGTATCCTCTCTTCTCCTCTTCCTCAATATATGGATCCTCTTTCTTTCTCTGCTGAATTGGGAATAATAGCCAGAAGTAGTGGTCAGGTAATTAAAGTAACCCCTCACAGAAGCAATGGTCATGGCTTTCAAGGTTTTGATCCCTTTGTTAAGAGTCCAGTTGTCCCCAGAGCCATAGGAAATATACCCACTGGCATTCTTGAAACATGATTCTATATGAAAGAAAGCTCCCAGACCAAGATTATTCTATAAGCCATTGCTGCATAGCAAGATGAGAGATATCATTTAATCCTTTCTTAACAAGCCACCATCTTTTAAGTGAATGAACCATTCTCCCAAAATTTTGCCTGGATAAAGGATACTTAAATTAAACTAATTAGTGTTACTGCAGCTCTACTACTTACTTGATGAGTAATATTGAACATCAACAGATGGATTTTGGCACAGTAAAATTTTAGAAAGTTTATGTGAGCCAACAACTATTAACAAATTATTTTTGTTAATCATACAGTTTCAAATTTGAAGTGGTTCAGAGCTCCAAGAAAAAAGCAGTAGGGAAAGTTTGTATAGGTTGAAGGCAGGAGAAGAACAAAGAAATTACTTGATTGATTTAGTCATTTATTGTCATTATTAAGTATTAGGTACTGTACAAAATTATATTTGCACTGCTTTCAGCTAATGTATAGCAGGACTGTTTATATCAGCAGAACCATAAATATGTGAACAGTGAATTGTATTACAACTTTTCAGGAACTTCAGGGGCATTGAGTGATAGAAAATTGCCAGCTCTATTACAATCTTATGAGACTACCGTCATATATGTGGTGTATTGTCGACCAGAATGTCATTACACAATTCACGGCCATACTTAATATCTATAAGTCCTAGTGTTTTCCCTAGCAAGATGGGGATAATAAGAATAGTCTGTATTTCATAGAGTAATTATAGGCATTAAATACATTTTTCATATAAAATGCTTGGCACAGTGCCTGGTGTATAGATGTCATCTAACTATTCTATTTGACTTCTTTCATCCTACGTATTAAAACCCATACTGTCCCACTGTGCAGCACAAGCCAGCTTCACTTCTAAATGTATTGCTCCCACTAATAGCCCTGTTGTATTTTTAGTCACCTGTTTTCATAATATGGATCATCCTTGACTTTATCCTACATTTATTCCATGTCTGAAACTTTTCATGAGTTAGAGGATTCTATTGAACTTTTTAACTCAGTTTCTTGCTTAAGGACATTTAAATGTCCTTAATTTTTCCAGTGTTTTTTAAGGCTCACCCTTGTCTTGTTTTTCTAAAACTATTTGACACCTGAAGTTTTCTGAGTTTATGACTTCTGTTATTTTTTATTATAAGGCTTGGATGATGTGATGAGCACAATTTTCCAAAAGTGACACCAGGAGATAGCTGGGACTCAGAATGGTCAATCTCCATGCGAACTACTGCATTTGAATTCAGCTTTCCATATGGCCTGCTCCTCCCACAGGAGACACAGTAGCATCCCATGTGTCCCAAGGTCTCCCAGTTTAAGCTAGTGACTTCTCCAGACACACCATCTCATGAATAGCTAACATTGAATACTCAGATTCCATGTGTCTATGTAAGCTGTGTATTCATCCAGGGAAGGACTAATTTCCCCAATTTGTACTCTAAAATGCTAAAGCAACAAGGACAAAAATGTTGCTACTCAGCTGCTCTGCAGGCTCAGTCCTGCTTGGGGCTCTGCACCAAATCCCTTCGAGGCATGAAAGAAGAACCAGGGCTTCCGTTTCCTTGCTGACTTTTGGCCTATTTGTTTCTCCAAAGGAGCTATTCTTAATCCCCCCCATTTGTGAAGAAATTTGCAGTAAATCCTGGCATACTGTACATCGGAACTCACAATGGATGTCCCTTGCACAGAAACTTTTTAGTTCATCATAGAAAGCTCTTTTAATGCTGCTATTTGTTTTTCTTTCTCGTTTCTTCTTCTTCACTTCTCACCCCAGTTAATCTTTTGTGTGCACTGAAGTACTTTGTGTTTTTAAATCACCACTTTGTATTTGTTCCTTTTCTCCATAAGTTCTCATCTCACTCCTGCCTTCCCATTTAGAAGTCCTGCCTGCCTCTTACTTCTATTTTAAAGGTTACCCATTCTCAGAAAGGTTCCCTTAGAGACCAACCCAAGTAATGTCTCTTGTAGACATTCATTTTAACACCATTTTCATGACACTTAACACAAAGTGACTTAGGTTGTGAATGTTTGGACATAGTTTGTAAACTCCTCCTTAATTATAAAATTCATGAGGAATAAAACTTCTGCTATTTACCACTGTATGTTCCAATACATCATATAACTAGGCTTAAAGTATTCAATAAAATGTGCAGGAAAAAAAAAATAAGAGTTATTTTGATAGCATATACCGAATGTGAGAAATCATGGCCCATTGAAATGGTCAGGCTTTCAAAACTAACAGAATTTTGCTTGGATGTTTAGGGCTGCACAAGCCAGTGATTTACTTACTAAGTCATTGTCAAATGTGAAATTCAGGTGCAACCTTTCTCTGACATTCTGAGTCCCTAAAAATGTGTCTTCCAAGTCTGAATGGCTAGACTGAAATGAATTTTTCTTTGTTATCTTTTTCGGTCAGAGTACTAATATTTTTATTTGTTATTTGGTCCTTGCATTACCCTGAAGCAATTTTGCTGGGCAGAGGGCCTCATCTCCTAGCCAGTCTGCTTATCAAACACTAGCTTATTTACATGTGTGGATCAGCGCACCTATTTTACAGCTTCACTTCTTTTACATTCCAATAGGAGTGAATGCCCCCAGAAAAAGACTTCATGATAAAATGAGTTTCATGGAGTGTAAATAAGGCTGTATCAATCTGCGATGGAACTTGTAGGTGCAGTGTCAAAACAAGATAGTAGACATAAGCCACAAATCCTACAGTATCTGCCCTTATTCTCCCTGAAGGGTCTTGTATTCTTTAAGATGGATTTTTGCTTTTAATTTGTGATTTTTGGGTTGACTGATTAAAGTCTAAGCAAGGGATGGCTGGAAAACAAAACCACAGTCTCCATATTGTAAAAGCTAGTTCTTGTGTTTTGTTGCCAATGTGAATGGACAGAAGTAAATAAAAATCACAAATTTCAATAGCTTTCAGACTTTAAACCACAAAGAGTAATCAATAGTGGTATCTGATAAAAAGAAAAGAAACAAGGTAAGGTTTATGAGTGCCACAATCTACTGATAGCACATTTTAATGCAAGAATATAGGGAAGGTTCTCCAGAGAAATAGAACCAATGGATGGATGTGATGTAGATAGATAGATAAATAGATGATAATAAGTGATAGATAAATAGATGATAGATAACAGCATAATTCAATTATTATGAAAATTGGCCTATGTGATTATGGCAGTCAAGAAGTCTACCACCTGCAAACTGGAGAACAGGGAAAGCTGATATTGTAATTCAGAATGCAAATGCTTGCGAATCAGGTAAGTCAATGGTGCCTCAGTATGAGTTTAGAATAGTAAGAATGAGAAAAGGTGTTGGTGTAGGAAAATCCTCTCATATCCAAAGACAGGAGAAGATGGCTGTGCCAGTTCTATAAGACAGAACAAAGACGCCTTTCCACCATCTTTCTATCTGTTTCTCAGTAAAGTGACTGGATGATGTTAGCCCACACCGGTGAGCGTGGACTTTACTGAGTTTAGGGAGTCAAATATTAATCTCATCTGGAAACACCTTATAGGAACACTCAAAAGTAATGTTTTAGAGGGGATTTGGGTATCTCTAAGATCAGTTAAGCTCAGACATACAGTTGATCATCACAAAGTGGAAACTCTGCCACAAAGCCCAAACCAAAGTGGACCTTGGGAATTTCTTAAATTGAGATCATGTCAGGAATCCTGGGAAGCCAAGAAAACTAAAATTTGTGGGGTAGAATACTGGGTATAAATGACGGTGCCCCAAAACCTAAGAGAGAGTTTCAAACACTTTCAGAAGGTTTCCCTGGGCTTTTAGTTGAGTACTCATCAGTGCATGCAAGTGACAAGTGACCATGACTGAGCGTAGAACCATCAGAAAGAGAGGGCAGGATGATCCTCGAGGATTAGGAAGACAGCACTGTAGAATCTGGCCAAATATTTCAGTATCTCCAAGACCAGGACTCACAACACCCGAAGAACAACAACTTAGCAAAAATTAAAGAAAAGCTCCAGCAATGAAAAAAAATTGGCAAGAAAACTAGAAGTGAAAGAAACACTGAAGAGTCTGAAGATAATACAGGACAAAGAAGGAAATGGGTTGGAATGCCAGCCCTGCCTCCCAGAGAGAAGGAGGAGGCCCTGTCTCCACAAATGTAAGGTGAACTCAGGGAGGGCAAGGAGCTCATGGGGAAACAACAGACTGGGCCAGCACTGCTACCCCTAAGACAAGGTGTTGGTTATTTTAAACTGCAAAAATAGTGTAGAGTTTTGCTCTGAAAGTTACTTCTTTCACATGGCAAGAAAGAGTTGGAGAAGAAAGCCATTGCAGTACCACTACACTTGAGTGATTATGCACAAACCTTTTTGGGAAGAGGTTAATTTTTGAAGACTTAAACTACTATGGAGACAGAAATCACAACAACTACAACTTAGGGTTTCTGGGGTCACCCTACCACAATGGCTGGGTGGGATATGGTCCCAGGAGACAGTTGGGGAGAGGACACAAGGTGCCCTCTGTGGTAAGAAGCTAGGATGGTCATGTGTTTTTTTGGAAGGGACTGGGTCTGACAACACTGGCATGAAATCATCAGACTACTTGAACCCCCTAGCATCCACCTCAGAGCATAGTGGTCTGTTTGCTTTCCCCATGGCCATTATTACAGACAACTAACTTAGAAATTGATAGGCAGTCAGAGAGGGGTCGGGCTCTTAAAGTAATTAGTAGAGAAGATGAGAAGTGTCAAAATTAAAAGAAGAATAGACAGTAAGCTAGAACTGTGGACTAAGGTTGAAATTCTTTAGGCTACGTGGAATGCAGCCCTCTCCCTACTAAAGAGAGTTCCAGGCACTCACTTCTAAACTCCTGAGTTTTAAGGAACTAAAATGCAAAATAACCAGGCTTTAGACAATAAAGATCTGAATTTCCCTTAAATTCTACATTGCAAAGCACTGAGTTAGAGAGCGTGAATTCCAATAGGTCGCTTTCAACCCATAGAACCACCTATGGTGGGTGGTCACTAAACACTTCAGCAGTTCTTGGTCTCCGCAATCCGTGATTAGCTCTGGATCAGGGAGCCCTGTGGCCACCCGCGGTCGAACTCTCCTAGAAATCCAGGAGCAGGGAAAACCATGTAAATAAAATGCAGGAGCTGCCCTACTCCTTTTCCTCCCCCTCTTTCTCCTCCTTCTTTCTCTTTCTCTTCCTCCCTTCCTTGTCGTCCCTCCTCCTGCTCTGCTTCCCCCTTTCTTCCTCCTTGCCTCCTCCTTCTCCGTCTGTTTCCTACTAAATCGCCGCTAACTTCCTCCTTTGGTTTGCTACTTTATTCCTTAACATTATGAGAACATGAATTTCATCTGTATGGTAACCATATGACCAGGGAAATATGTTAGCTTGGACAGTTGTCACAGCCTGGGTGGTATGGACAGAAGCAGGGAGAACACCTCAAAAACCTACAAGCCATAGAGCTAGGTGGATAAAGCAATGATCTGAGTAACATAAAGGAAGATGGAAACTGGGTGTGGCTGTAGTTAATATACTCGTAAGGCAGGCAGCATTGTATGACTGCCCCCAATAGAAAAGCCGGGGAGACTCAGCAGTCACAAACAGAAAAATGAGTATGGAAAAAAATAGGACTTAGTAGTGACTCTCTGTCTCTCCCCCATATGTATTGGGTTCCAGTACTGCAGACCGTGGAGAGAAATCAACCACTGAAGCAAGCAGAGGAATGTTTGGATCCATTTCTGTTTGTTTGCTTTTAGGATTTGGGACTTATATTTGTTATCATTTTTTTCTTTTCCTTTCCCTTATTCTTTTTTCATTTTTTCTACTTTTCCTTGTTTGTTCTTCTCTGCTACTTTTATGTAGTTCTATTAATTTTCTTTTATTCTTTAATTGAATAATTTGCTTTACTTTTCTGTCATCCTTATCATCTTCTTTTTCAAAATATTAAAAATTGTACTTCTCTTATTTCCTTGTTTACCACCTCCTTCATTTTATTACTTCTAGTATCAAGCATTATTTTTAGATATTTACGGGACTTTACCCTATTATGTTGAATTCTTTTATACTGTTAATGACGGTAGAGCTGTAGTATACATAGCTATTTACTGTATGCCAATGTTTGGCTTGTGTTTGTGCCTAGGTTATTGGAGATCTGTTTTATATTGTTAAGGGTGGTATAGTCATAGCTTTTATTTGTTCTTATGGTATGCCATTGTCCAGTTTGATTTTGAGTCTACTATTGTTGCTGATTTCTTTGCCTTTGCCAGTGATGGCGTATCTGTTGCTACTATCGGCTTTTTATTTTATGTCAATATAATTTATCTTTTTGTCATCAACTTTGCAGGGGTTTGTTTATGAAGAATCTGATGCTGGTCCAATTTCAGTGTAGTGTCTCTTCCCAAATCAATGGAGGTGGCTCTTGAAAAAGGCCATAAATGGCCTATAGATAACCATGCTCAGAGTGTATCACTTCAAAGAGACAGTAAAGCAATCTCTATACTAGTAACAAAGTCTGTTCACTTTAATTGGTCCTCAACTCTCAGCATATTTATGTGCATGGGCACACACACACACACACACACACACACACACACACGTACATGAAACCTGAGAAAACAAGGCAACAAAATGGCTACAAAAACTTCCAACATCCAACTACTGAGGCACAGGGCATCATACGGGAGGAAATCTAAAGTCCAACAGCTGAATTGTCTGAAATGGGAAAAGAAGAAACAAAGGAACAGGTAAGTAAAGCTCTCAGCGTGCTCAGTGCAGCAAAGTATGGAGGAGAAGCAACCACAGCAGCCTGCCTGTCCCTGCTGTCCCTGCTGGGCAGGGCACCTTGGGTTTTGCCACTCACGCCTGGGGCAGGCCTTCTCATTGTCCACAGCCCGGAATATGCTAAGCCAACCAGGTGACCAATTTAGTAATAACACACCTTAATTCCAGAATCACCCTTTTAATCTCAGCATCACACACTCTGGATCCAGCCACCTCCAAAAAGCCACCTACGGGCACCTAAAACTTCGGGAGACACATAGACGCATAGATGCCATGACAACTCCTAGAACTAGCAAACAAATTCAGCAAAGTAACATCATACAAAATCCAGATACGGCTGGGCACGGTGGTGTGTGTCTGTAATCCCAGCACTCGGGAAGCTGAGCCACAAGTACTATTGTGAGCTCAAAGACAACTTAGGCTACATAGTGAGTTCGAGATCAGGCTGAATTACATAGCAAGGCCCTGTCTAACTCTCCTGCCCCCAGAACCCAAAAATCAGCACACAGAAAGCAATAGCATTTCTGCATACCAACAGTGAATCCAATGAGAAATAAATAAGGAAACTAATACCTTTCACATTAGCCTCAAAAAAATTAAATATTTAAGAATTTCCTAACCAATGAAGTGGGAGACCTCTATAACAATAGCTACAATTTTTTTAAAAAAAGAGGTTAAAGAAGGCATTAAAAGTGGAAAGATACTCCTTGTTCTTGTATAGGCAGAAGCAGTATTACCATACCACTAAAATTCACATGAGGATTTAATGCAAACTCAATTAAAATACCAATAGCATACCTCACAGACCTAAAATGAAATCCTAAATTTTATATAGAACCAGAAAAGAGCTGGATCAGAAAATCAACCTTGAGCAACAAGAGTAAAAGTTTAGGCCCCTAATTTCAAGTTATTTTACAAAGCAGCAGTAATACAAACAGCATAGTATTTGAACAAAAATAGACACATACATCAATGGAATACAATAGAGTTTGCAAAAACAAGTCTAGGCACGTTCAGCCACCTTATCTTTCACAAAGGTGCCAGAAAAATATACTGGAGGAAAGATAGGTTCTTTATCAAATGATGCTGGAGAAACTTGCTATACCCATGGAGAAGCCTGAAACTAGACCCATATGTCTTGGCATGTAATGAAATAAAATCAAAATTAATCAAAGACTGAAATATCAAAAATGTCTGAATCTTCTAGAAGAAAAAATAGGTAAAACCCTTGAAGACATAGGCATAAGCAAGGGTTTTCTCTACAGAAATCTCATTTACACCAAACCTACAATGAAGAATCAATAATTGGGATTATGTTAAATGAAAAGCTACTTCACAGCAAAGAAAATAACCAACAGAGTAAGGAGACAATATGCATAATGGGAAAAAATTGTCACCTGCTCCTGTGACACAGAACAAATGTCTAGAATACATGAAGAACTAAAAAGCAGTTAGGTCCTCCAAAATAAAAGACACAATCATAAAATAAGCAACAGAAATAGTCATTTCTCAGAAGTGTAAATGACCAGCAAATACAAGAAAAAATGTGCAGCATTTCCAGCTATTACAGAAACACAAATTAAAGGAATACTGACATTCCAACTTATTCCAAAAAAAGTGGCAGTCATCATATATCAATAAGAATAGCTTATGAGTCTGTAGGGACAAAATAACTCTTCTACATAGTCGGTGCATATGTAAACTATTACCACTTTAGAGATCAGCCTGGAGATTTTTCAAAAATCTAAACACAAATTTTGTTGACCCAGCTATCTCCCTTGTATTACCTTCCCAGGAGTTAAAGATACTATATTTCAGTAATACATGTACAGCTGTATTTATAGCAGCTCCTAATGGTGAACTGTTGGAAACAGCATTTCTCACCAGATGAATGGTGAGAAAATGTGATATCTATGTGCCGTGGAGCACTATTCTGACATAAGGACGAATTCGAGTCTGTTGTATGAAAATGGATGCACCTTGAGACCATATATTCAGTGAAATAAATCAGACACACAAATTTAAATATCATATGTTTTTTCTTATATGAGAATCTCAAGAAGAAATACTTTAAAGAGCAAAAGAAAAGACAGATAATAGGAAACAAGGAGATAGGTCAAGCCCTGGGTTTGATCTTTAGCACAAAGAAAAGAACAAAGGATGTAAATTCAATGAAGATTGTTATTCAATTCCATTTTTAAATTGATATTTTCTTTCATTCTAAAAGGTCTACTAGGCAAAGAGAGCATTGGGAGAACAGAATTTCAAATGTAATTGACAAAACAAAAGGAAGAGAACTAAATTTGAGGAAATTTCATAAAACTTACAGTGGGTAGGATGATATTTTATAACTCTGACAATTTCATTTAAATTGTACCTTATTTAATTTCCAGTTAAATTGAAACTATAAATTAAAACTATAAGACTGGAACTAGGAATATAATATTAGAAGCTGTGTATCTATAAGGATTCTAATATTATGCTATGACTGGCAGATTTCCATTCAGTGCATAGAATGTAGAAGGAAAAATGAAGAAAAGAAAATTTAGTAAAACTGAGAGGCACAAGTCTTTAATAGAAGTATGAGCAAGATAAGACTGACACCTAGAGATGTCATTATGAACATTCAGAACGTTGACAGTACAGAGAGATGCTAAAATTTCCTTAAGAGAATAAAAGTTTTCAAAGATTTTACCAAAGAATAATTGTTTTGAAATCAAACTTTTTATTAAAATTCCCAGGTGCTAGAAAAGTAATTCCAATTATGAGAAAAGGATTAACCATATGTATCAGTAAAGCCTGCATCAGTCAGAATAGTTTAAGTAATGCTGAGGTAACAAATGACCCCACTGTTTTAATATGGTATTCAGTTAGATGCCCACTGTTGGTTATCTATGTTACTGTACCACACCGACTTTACCCTAGGATCAAGGCCACTTTCTGAACATGGCTGCCCTGGTGGGAGAGGGAAACCCTGTACTAGGAAGCACTGAAAAATGAAAGGGGCTTAATTCATCCAGTGTGTTTTAAAAGTGGGAAGAGTTGTTATGTCATAAAGAAAGCATTGTTTCTTCTAACCAGGAGAATAGAGAGGTGGTTAGAAATTTTCAGAGAAAACAGTTTTGTACTAGAAAATGATGCTCAAGATATAAAGGAAAATTTTTTTATGCATTAAAAATGTGTGAAAAACTTAAAAAGAGAATTATTGTGACAGATGTTGGAAACATTCTCTTTACAGCAGCACATTTTACATTATGCCAAATGGTATTTCTTTGATTTTAGGTACATTCTGAAAGGTTTACTACTTAATCAAAATATTATTAATCCTATTCATTAGCATTCAGATTTTAAACCCTGAAGCCACTGAGATATCTGAGTTACAGTTTTGTACTAGAAAATATATTGCAGAACCCTTGACACAGGAGCAGAGAGAATGACGAGTAGGTGGTGAGGGGATATGAATTTCCTCCTTTGTTAGGGTTAAAGTTGATGGAACAAAAACATCCACCCAGATATTTCGTTTATATTGTAATGGATCTTGTAGAAGAACTAAAATAATAGCTAATTGCTCTCAAAACTCAGAATGATGGGAAATATTTGATGTGTTGTGGAATAAATGAGCTGATTATTCATTTTCAAAATTACCATAAATTGCTGGGTGTGGCAGCCCACGCCTTTAATCTTAGCACTCGGGAGGCTGAGGCGGGAGGATAGTTGTGAGTTCCAGGCCAGCCTGGGCTACAAAGTGAGCTTAAAGCCAGCCTGAAATGCATAGTGTGTCCCTGTCTCAAAAAGACAAAAAAAATTACCCTAAGTTTATAATTCAAGCAACGGACTGCTGTCAGTATCATTATAACATTTTAAATCAGAAATCTAAACAAATAGCTTAAAATGTTTGCCTATAAGGTTACTGGAAATGGCCGTAGCATAATAGCTTATTACATTTCATTATATATATAACATAAATGTATCATTTTCATAAGAATATTGGTCAAAGTAGAGCAGATACATGACAGAATTAGAAAATTTAAAGTAGAAACTCTCATTACAATATTTACTTGGCAAGGTTACTTGAGAATTAAATGAGAAAGTGAATTCAGGAATGATAGGCACATAAGAGATATACAGCCACACAATTCTATTTTTTAAAAGAAATTAATGAAGTTCCTCTTAGTTTTCTCAGAGCCCAGTCATATGTATTTAGAATCAGACTTATGTCCAAACAGACCCTATAGAAAGTCATACTGTTTTTCAGCATCAGGTTTTTGTTCTACTTTTCTGAAACACTTGCCAAGTTGATTACCATGTAACTAGAATATTTTCCTTATCAAATCTTCCCTTTCAATCAATCAGAAAATAACTTTTAGAGAGCACTTGTGTACTAAGGGCTGGTAGTAGCAGGATCTGTACAGATGGGGATCCAGGATATACCGCCTCTACAGAGCTTATCAATTGTCATGGGAAGGGCAATTTCAGTGCCTTGTGATAACTTCTAGAATGGCGGTAAGTGATTTTAGTAACAGAGAAAAGGGGATTCCAAATCCAGCCTACCAGGTTGTGATATCTGAATTGCCCTTCAAGGAGAGAAAATTAGTGGCCAAACAGGTTGCAGAGCCTAGCACAGGTCTCCAGGGAGAGAGTTATGGAGGAATTGAAAGAGATGCAGTTGTGGCGTAACATTAAGCAGCCTACGTTTCTAGTCCAGAAATTTCACAAAAGTGGATGCAACAGGATAGCACCAGGGTTGGAAACTCCGCTATGATAACAGAGTTTATTGCAGTGTTTTATTCTGGAGCTACTTTTCCTTGAAGCACTCACCAGAGCTGACCACCATGGTAACTGCTCCTTAGACTTTTCATGCCACATATTCAGGATCCTACTGATATCTTGTACTACAAGATATTCATATATATATATATATATATATATATATATATATATATTTATATTTATATAATGCCTCTGGAAGGCTTCATAATTCAAGAGGAAGAGGCTGCAATTTGTCTGTATATTCCATAGAGATTAATACAGTTTTTGGCATACTATAATATTAAATATGTAGCTACTGCATGAAAATGTTTAGGAGCACATTTATTAACTACAATGTGATAGAGCTACAATAATCTACTTCCCCAGATGTCAGGAAGATGGATACATGGAGTTACTGTACACATCCTTTTCACATGAGGTTTTCGTGGCTCTGATTCTAGAATTTTTCCTTTTGGGGCTGCTAAAACTATAAGAAATATAAAGAAATACATTCTCAATGTATTTTTCCACTCAGGACTTTTGCTGCTTTCAAAATGGAAAGGCTCTCATCAGAATGTGCCCACATATTCAAGAATAAAATCATCATAAAACAAATGCTAAAAATCATTTTTTATTCTCTTTTCAGTCAAGAGAACCAGAGGATTGTGGCATTTTTAGCAAACTCTAGATTCTTATTTTCAAAAGAAGGCTTGATTTGTTTTCTAGCATCTGTGCCATGTATCAGCCAGACACCTCATTAAAGCTTTGGCTTAATCAGGAAATAGAAGCTCCAGCACTGTCTCCATAACACGCACTATCTATAACAAACCTAACAGATAAAACTTGAGTGACTGCAGAGGAAGGAGATAACTAATTAGTGAGATTCATTATAATCAAATAAGAGAAGTTAAAAATAAATAAAAAGAATTATAAGACCAGGATATTTTGTGCATAATCAAAAGTGAGCTATAGCAGCATATCAAACTACCTCCAAATAATGTGAAACATTGTGTTATCTATGGGAGAGGAAATTATATGATTTCATCTATTTTACTTTTAAATATTATTACCTCTTTTTATACTGTGGTAAAAGAGACTCTTATTGTGCAAAAGTATTTCTCAATGTTCTCATCTGTATCATACAGAACACGTACCTGGCAAATGATAAGTATTCATGAAATATAGATTGAACAGATTTCAACTTCTCAGGCCATCATCTATGGCACACGATAAGAAAGTCAAGTCCTGACCACATCACAGTCATAGGATTTCCTGAACTATATAGTGTGCCTCTGTGTTCAACATCAACCAATTCTTTCTCGATTTTCTCTGAGGAAAGTACTCCACTAGATAGTATTACAGTAATAAATTTGCCACCAAATTAAAGAGCCTGTCAGTTTTACCATGTTTCTCTATTCAACTCTTTCTGGTTTTCCTTAATCCTTTAACATTCACGTCTGCAGTGTTTACAGTATACGATCCATTTATCTGAAGAAATAAATGCTGCCACAACGTCTTAATCTGAAGACCTCAAATTTCTGTGCCCTTGAGTTTACCCATTCTGTTTCGCTTCCAGTTGCAATGAAAACCAAGTCCTCCTTCTGCCTCAGTTCTACCTGCCCTGTGATGTGCTAGATGCGTCTAGAGAACTCTCATCCTTTGTATGACTTTCATCCATTTTTGTAATTTCAATTTCTCTTTTTCTACAATTTGGACACACTACCTTTTTAATATGTTTCAGTTGCCCATGTTTAAAAATGAAAACAAAAAAATCATCTTTTGCTCTGTTTTCACTTTTGAGTTCTGCATTTTTTAGGCTTATCTTCATAACCAACTAACTCTTCCATTTTTAACCCTTGCCTACACCTCAGCCCATGGCACACCAGGAGATTGTCTCTTACAGAAAATGCTTTGCTACCATCACAAAGAACTTCTTTGTCACATAATTCAGTGCCAATCTTTGGTTCACGTTAGCTTTAATACTTATACATAGCATCAAACACTTTGACATCGGTGATAGAAAAGGGTCTACAATGCACACCTGCTGCTTGATCTCAGAAAGCCTGCTTCTGCATTGCCTTTCAACTGGCATCTGAGAAATTGGGTTTGGTAAGGGTCCTCCCCATTTTCAGAACTGATCACTGAACTCATGATTTCAAAGATGTATTTTTTCTTTTTTTAATTAACATATGTTTCTTACATATAATTATTACGTTCATCTTGGGATATTGACACATACACATATCGCATTTTAGTTATGTTTATGAGCTCTCCCCACCCTTCCCCTCCCTCCTTATGTAGATCCCTTTACCATCTCTCCAGAATCTGTCTTCTTGTTTCATATAATCTCTCTTTCATTTTGCTGTTTAAATTACTTACATTTGGGGTTTCTTATATAAGAGAAGCCAGAAGCTATTTATTCTTCTGTATCTAATTTTTTTCACTTATTATCTCCAGGTCCACCCATTTTCCTATAAATGACTCAAACTTATCCTCCTTTATGGTCAAGGGAGATATATATATATATTTTTTTTCTTCATTGATTTTTAATGGGCATATAGGCCTCTTCCACAGTGTTGCTAAGGTGAATTGTGCTGCTTTAAACGTGACTATGAATATATCATTGCGTTAGGATGATGTAACTCCTTTGAAAAGATACCCAGAAAATGAATAGCCGAGTCAAATGGAATTTCTACTAGTAGTTTTTCAAGAATCTCCATACTGATTTGCACAGTGGTTGTGCTAGCTTATATTCCTATCAATAACGTAAAAAGAAGGTTTTCCTTACAACCTTGCCAGCATTTGTTGTTTCTGAGTCCCAAATGACAGCCATTCTTACTGAGGTAATATGCATCACAGAGTTGTTTTGATTTACATTTTTCCAATGCCCAGTGATGCTGAGCATTTTTCTGTCATGTATTTATGGGTCATTTGTACATCTTTCTGTGAGACATGTCTATTTATTTTTCTGATTAGATCTTTTATTTTGGAAATTCTATTACTATGAGTTCATTATACATTCTAAATATTAGTTCTCTGTCCAAGGAGTAGCTAGCACACAATTTTTCCATTCTGTAGGTTACCTCTTCATGGCTGTAATTGTTATATTTTCTGGGGAGAAGCCTTCTAATTTGATATAATTCCCCTTGTTAATTCTTGTTATTTTATCTTATGCACTTAGCATTCCATTTGGGAAGTCCTTACCTAGGCTTATGTCTTCAAAAGTCTTAGAAAATTTTTTCTCTAGTAGATACAGTAGTTTTCATTTCATATCTATGTTTTTGCCCCACTTTGATTTGATTTTAGTACATGTATCTAGATTCATTCTTCTGTTTAAGGATGAATCGTTTTATCAGCAGCATTCATTTAAAAAGCTATTTTTTTCTCTAGCGTTTGATATTGGAAACTTTGTCAAGAATCAGATGGCCAAAGATTCTCAGGGTTTTTTTGTATCCTGTCTTCCATTCCACTGGTCAGCAGTCTATGTCTTTGCTGTTACCATGCTGTTGTTATTATTGGTGCTTTATACTATAACTGGACATCCGGGCTTTTAAAGCCTCCAGCTTTGTTCAAGTTGCTCAGGATTTCTTTGGCTACTCAGAGTATCTTCTGCTTCCATATAAATTGTATATTTTTTCTTGTTCTGTAAAAAAACGGTGTTGTAGTTTTTTGGAATTACTTTGTATCTATATATGATTTTTAGTAATCTGGCTATTTTGACAATACTGGGTCTTCCTTTTTTTAAATATTGAGTCTTATACAAAAATAGAAGATGCCTTTCTATTTTCTAATGTCCTTTACAATCTCTGTCTTTCAGAGCATTATAGTTTTCATTATAGAGGACTTTTACTTCCTTGGTTAGATTAACTTGAAGGTTTTAAATTTTTGGAGGTACTGTGAGTGGGACTCTTTTCCTGATTTCTTTCTCAGTGGGTTTATTGTTGGTCTACAAGGTCATTTGGGGGTGTGTTTATTTTGTATCTTGCCACTTTACTGAATTTACTAGTTCTGTAAGTCTTACAGTAGAAATTTTTGGATCTTCTACATAAAAAATTATGTCACCTTCAAATAATGATAATTTGATTTCTTCACTTGCAATTTAAATCCTATTTCTTTTCCTTGACTGATTGCTTTTGCTAAATTTTTTAGTGCTGTGCTGAACAGGAGTGGTCATAATTGGGACCTTTGTTTTATTTCTGATTTTAGAGGAAATGTTTTTCCTCCATTTGGTATGATGCTGACAGTGACTTTGCAATACACGGTGTTTATCAGTCTGAAAAAGGTCCTTCTAGTCCTATTCTCCTGTACAGTTTTAAAAATTATGAATGGATGTTAGACTTTGTCGAAGGCTTTTTCTGCATCTATTGAGATGATCATGTGATTATCCTTGCTTCCTTTTATGTGGTGTATTGTACTTATTAATTTATGTGTGTGAAACTATTCCTGCATTCCTGCAGTAAAGCTTAATTGGCCATGATATATAATCTTTTAAATAATTTGTTACATTCACTGTGCAAGTATCTTATTGATGAGTTTCGCATCTATGTTCATTAAGGAAATTTGCCTGTACTTTAATTTGTTGGGTCCTTATATCATTTTTGTATCAGACAATGCTAGCTTCAAGAACTGAGTTTGAGGATGTTCCTTCTAGTTTGCATTATGTCTTGATGCTTTTAGGGTAACACTGACATGGTCTCCCAGATCAACCTTTTCTGGGTTTAACTCTTCTCACATTGGTGATTTCTGTTGTTTCTACTTTCAGTTAAATACTTCATAACTCTGGATTCTGCTTTCTTTTCATTGTATGTCTTTAATAAATGATCATTCACACCTTATATCATCTTGCTTAATTCAATCAAGTTTTGTTTATGCCATTTTAAGCTCCTTGAACAATTTATTAAATAAATTATCATTTTATTTACATTCTCTCTAATCTCACTGCATACTTTCTAGATTTGTTTCTTGGTTTTTTCTTTGAACTCTTCAAACATTTCAGTTTGGTTTTTGAATATTTTGCCTGAAACTTCTTCAACTTCAGGGCCCATGAGGTCAGTTGTGGGGGAGGTAAGAGTTTTTGAGGTATCTTGTTGCCTTGTTTTATCATTTTTCTATTGTTTTTCATGCTGAGGTTTGAGGCTCTGTCAGGGTAGGAAAACTGTTACTACTGTGGCTGTCTCTGTTGTTAGTATGTTTTCCTGGGATATGACCTTGGCTGCAGTGATATTTTAGTATGTGTATACATCTCTCACCGGCTCAGTGTAACAGGATCAGCCACAATAGCTGCACTGCAAAGTGAACCACCTGCAGCTGTATCGGCATCTACAAAACCAAGCACATAACATCGTGTCATTTACAACTAGTGGTGTTTTGTTGTTGTTGTTGTTGTTGTTGCTGTTGTTGATGTTTGCCTGTTTTGTTTTTTATCTTTGGATTTTTGGTTTTTGTGTTTCTTCTGTTGTTGAGAGGATTAATTATCTGACTAAATTTGCATGTCTGTATATGGGTTCATATATTTACACTTCGAAGATATCAATGGATAAAGCAATAACCACTGTTGAGATCATATCACCTTATCTATAGATTAGTTGTGATTGTACTATTTTTTATGCTAATTGGTGTCTGTTTGTCAATATGTTTTTGTACTTTTATTTTTTTAAAATAAAAAAAACTTATTGAACAACGTTAGATTTATATACTAATAACTCACAAAGGCTTTATTGAAATTATTTTTATATCTGTAATGGAAAATTATTTAAGAAGGGCTTTTAGCATTTATTTGCAAGGTTAGCTAAAAGGAAGAAAAGGGAAGGAACTATAATTGGAATTTGGGGGAACCTGTAAGAAGGTCAGAACCAATTACAATGCTTAGAGCAAGCTGTTAATGTGTCCTCAGTGCACACATTTGGTGAGGGTCACCCTGCCCTGTACATGAAAGATCCCAGCTAAACTAAAGAACTACAGAGCAGAGATCCGGGGAAGATGGCGACCAGGTGAGCAGCAAGGGAGCGAACCTCCTTAATAAACACCACCAGCTCGAGACAGACTTGGCGAG